>JAJGQC010000800.1:0-60612 GCA_021014325.1 Plazaster borealis | reverse complement strand
TTTTCAGGAATTTCTTTTCTTCATTTCACACGTGAAGCCTTGTGTTTGCAATTTTACTTAGTGTGTGAGCTTGACCATTATATTATGAAGCAACATAATTTTATAAACCATCTAAGATAATCCAATATTTTGAGTTATCTTATCACCAATTTATGTATTTAAAAAAATAATACAAACAAATATTTGTAAAGTTTAATTTTGTGTGTATAGTGTGTCACACTTTCGCTTGAATATTTTTATACACAAATTGAGAAATAGACTGTTTTGACTTCAACTGTAGTTTTTACACCATTTTGGATTGGAATGGCGTAATAAACTTTTCAAATGTTGTTCCTGCTGGATCATTTTGTGAGGGCAGAGTGCTCAAACCTAGTCTTGATTGGCGACGCTGTTTTTTGTATTAGCCACCTGTAGAGGGCGCTACATTGACCGTTTGGGAGGCTGACTCAGAAGGACTGGGCAAATTGTCTATAAAAATCCGGATCGAAATTTGATCCAGATGTTCGTGTGATACAGATATCTCTTCTCCAGTAATTCGCGTTGCGATACTTTTAAACAAAATGAACGTCGCCAATCAAGACTAGCTCAAACCGTGCAACAAGAGAACGAATAGTTCGTACTACGTCACGAGCATGCGCACCGTGCCTTTTCGTTTCCGCGGCCATTTTCTTTCTGAGCGTGGGCATGGTATGCCCTGTCCAAAGTCTCTCACGTGTGTGGGGAAAAAACAGATTTTCTCAACGTTTACATCGGAAACTGGCATCAACATTTAGTAATTTCGACGATGATAACTGCACGGATGCTCGTAGAATCTTCTAAATCAGGTAAAAGATTCATGTGCTCTCGCAAAGGGGGAAATTTGAGGGGTTTTCTCTTTCTTTGTGTCTGGGAAAATGCACCACGTCTTACTCTTTGGTTGTGCTGTGTATCACGTGTGTATTACCTTTGCTTCAGCCAAACATGTAAAATTCAATTTATTGTCGGCTAATATCCAAGACAAATAGAAAAAACCTAGATTAATTTAAAAGTTTTTCAAAACCACTGAATTTTTGTTTTCAAACAAGTGAGGTAATTTTGTTGGGTAAATTTTCCGCTGCAGTGCATGCCACCAATTTATCTCACTTAAATTAGGTAAAATTATATCCTTATATACCTGTCCAGAAGGGTTGACAGAATGTATACAGAGGCACAGGCACTTTGAACTGCTACAAAGTGCCAAAATCATGCAAAAAAGCAATATTAAGGTCCACGGTTGTCTTCACAATGCTGCTAGTGCTTGCTTACAGTTACACTCTGTTTTAGTTCCTTTGGACACGAGACAGTGCGCGCGCGAGAGTTTCGTCCGCGCGATAACATTTGCGCTTTAATTTTCATTTTTAAAGGTCAACATTTTGCATTTTACCTACCAATTCCTCAGAAGGAATATTTAAAAAAGGGTAATGAATTGCAACATCCATTAAAAAATCAGATAAATCCCACAGAAATTGGTGCCATGATTATAAAAAACCTTTTATTAGTTCAAGTTTTTCTAGAGCATTTCTCCAATTTCCTCAATGAAAGTGTTTAGAGTAAAATCACAAGCATGACATAGGGCTGACATAGTCTTCTTTGATTTGTTTTCCTTGGGGTTGGGAATAGGAGTAGAAGAAATGAATATCTGGCAAAGGGCCCCTGAAGTAAAACTTTCCTATGAATATGTTTTGAGCTACTTCATGGTGATCCTACTTCCTAATCCCCTCATGTGTATGAAAACTAATTGACATCCATATAACTATAATATATAATTTTGTTTACTTTCAGAGTCAATGGAATCTGATGCCTCCGTTTTACCCACTGGTGTATGCTGCCTCTCCCTGTCTTAGCAGTCTTCCCAGCCCTGCATAGTCACTGAGGGACAGCGCCATACCTCGCCAAGCCTCAACCATACTGTAAGGCCAACCAAAATGTGTGTTCCCATTACCAGCTGTAGGGCCAGCATTTATACCAAAATCCTGAATCACAAATTTGCCAAAACTCACCCTATACAACTTCTGAAAAAGTGATAGTTGACATTGAGTATTCTAGTATCAATAACCAAGTGAATTTTCAGTGACTGCTCTATATTCCCACAACCCTATGTTCCAAAAAAACCCTTTGTGATTTACATGCTAGGGTTTATAGGGTTAGGGTTAGGAATAGGAAAATAAAGGGGTTCTCAGAACACAGGGGTGTCACCATATTTTCTATCACTTTCAAAAACATTATGTCATGGGGACACACAGTTTGGTCTTTTTAGTTTGTTACTTTTGCCAAAATATACTCAAAAGATCAAATAACAGGCATGATATTCTTCCCACTTTAATCTGATTAATTTCATCTTTAAACAGCAAATTAAATAGCATACAAGACTATAAAAGCCTATCAAATATGTAGGTCGCCTTTGTATACACTCGATACAATTGTCACACTTTTTTCTCAAGATCCACATAATTGTGACTTTTTTCTTCTTTTGGGGAAGGGGGCCTCCGAAAATGAGCCATAATGTACATAGGTCAGCCCTTCTACTCAATGAAATTTTCATATTTTTTTCCCAAGGGCCAAATGTCATGCCTGTATTATAAACATTGTCAATTTAAAGAAGCATTTCTAGATTTTTGCCACATTTTAGTTCCCCCAAAAGAATTAGTAGGTCTACACTTTATTTTTGTATTTGCAAAAGATTGAATTACTGTTTATGAATTTTATGCAAGTATACCCACCCCCAACTGAAGGATTTTAAGCACAGCTTTTTTATTTTAAATGCACCCCCTTAGATAAAATATTAGAGTTTATCTCATCAATTTGATTATCATTTTTAAGTAGTAGGCAGGTTCATTAGAAGCAATATCGGTTCAAAAATAAGGATTCATCAGAATATTAGAGCAAAACAAACTAGATTGATTACTTAAATTTTACAAGACTTTATTTGCACAAACTATTTTCCACCAAGGTAGCCAGCTTTGAAGAAAACATTATTGAAAGAAAGAAACAAAATTACATTAACTCAGGAATGTAATGGTTTCACTTGCATTAGAAGTACAAGTGAAACCAGAACTTGCCAGATCTGTTCAATTATATAATTATGCCCATGTATGTTATGTTTACTGAGTTTTTAAATTAAAATTAAATGTTTGTTTTTGGAGTGCTTTGGCACTCCTATTGCTTCCTTACTATTCATTTGATAGTTGCTCAAATGGTTGGAAATATGCCAGTTGATGTATACATACTCTTTGAAAACCTCACATTGAAAATCTCTTCAAAATGTCTTCTTTTTTTTTAAAGCACTTGTCAGGTGCCAAAATTCTAAAATTGTATTTGTAAAAACCGATACAGCTTTCAATTCATATTTGTTTTAAATTATTTTGATGTACAATTTTGAAAACATGCGTAGTTTCAAAATGAAATTTAACCCCCCAAAACTAGATCAGACATCTTGAAAAAAATATCAGCTGGCAAATGACAACCATAACTCGGAAATATAAATGATCAACCAAGGAAGAAATGTAACCTGTTGTATCCAAATGGAGTCCACATGCCTAAAAAACATTACCGTTTCATGAAAAACATGAATTAACTATGCGGTTAACTAACTTTCTGCCTACTTGTAAAATACTGTTTGACTTTTTTTTTTCCACTTACAAGAACTCAGAATGTTTACGAAATCAAAGCGTTTTTTTCCCTTTAAAACAAATCTAATTAAATTTGACTCCTTTGTGGTTTACAGGTTGCATTTCTTAATTATAAAGAAGGTACAACATTGGTATTCAAATATTCAGTTTTACAAAAATTGTATCTAAAACTTGCAGAATTTCAGAAAAAAGCTCAATTTATTGTTTCACTCAAAGAATGTTTTACATCAAGTGGACTTTCAGATGACTGTTTACTTGCATGCTTACCAAAATTTAAGGCAATCCTTATTCCCGCATTCAAGTTCAATTTGCAATAGAGTAACTACCAATGTTGTATCTTCTATAAAGGCCGCATCTTATAGCTTGTTCTGTGACTTTATACATCTTGAAAGTTTTATGAGTCCAAAATCACTAAGTCTTGAAAGTTTTATAAGTAAAAAAATGACTAAGTGTTTGTAAACATCTTGCTAGGTGTTTGTAAACATCTTGAAAAAATGACTAAGTGTTTGTAAACATCTTGCTAGGTGTTTGTAAATATCTTGAAAAAATGACTAAGTGTTTGTAAACATCTTGCTAGGTGTTTGTAAATATCTTGAAAAAATGACTAAGTGTTTGTAAACATCTTGAAAAAATGACTAAGTGTTTGTAAACATCTTGAAAAAATGACTAAGTGTTTGTAAACATCTTGCTAGGTGTTTGTAAATATCTTGAAAAAATGACTAAGTGTTTGTAAACAAACATCTTGAATCCAAATTATTCATGTTTAAAGTCACAGACAAGCTTCAAGACGATACCTTTAATAAGGGGTTGCATTCCATTATGATGTATCCAAGCAATAATCTCATGGTAATTTGAATATGACCCATATACAAATCACTAGTAGATTACATTGTTGGTGTACATTACTATGGGATACAGCCTCTTCTGCACTCCTTTAGGGGGTGCAACTGGTTGATCATGATTTTAATAAAGGGGGGGTACGGCCAATAATTTCACGCAGTTAATTTCGAATTGTACATTGGAACGAAAAATTTATTTGGCTGACTTAGGTATATAAAAAAGGGTATTTTTAAGGCATTTTTAAGACATTTTTTTATTAAATTAGGCAATTTTTTAGGAATTTTTTGATATTTTAAGCAATTTTTGATAAATTAGGCAATTTTTAAGCCATTTTTTTAATTCTGAACTGTAGAAGCAGCTGAGTTGTGCAAACTTGAATGTGAATAAAGCAATCTAATGACCAAAGTGTTAATGGAGGGAAAGCATTTTATTAAGTAAAATCAAGTTAATGTTTCAATGATGATCTGTTTTACCAAAGACCTGCTTTACATGATTGACAAACTTGTTTTCAAAGTCCAAAAGTGTTCGGGCAAACACGTCGCTAAGTTTTTGGTTGAAGTGTAAAAGTACGCATCACTGATTGAGTCCTGTACCATCAGAATAATGAAGACTTCAATCCAGATGATGATGTGCTGATCAGAGAAACAATATTCCAAAATGGCTGCCGAACTTCACAATTTTTGTGATAACAGCATACTCAGGAATGTATTGGTTTCACTTGTATTAGAAGTACAAGTGAAACCAATGTAAATGCCTGAGATGCGAATAGCCATGTTCAGAATCTCGTTTCTCCGACCCTCACACCAACATCTGGGTAGAAGTCCCACCATCCGACAGGTCCAGAGGCTCCCTCAGAAGAGGATGTTCGCGGTGTAGAAAAGTTGCTCAAAAAGGTTTGTCAATCATGTAAGGTAGGACATCAGTAACACAGACTACCAGTGCCACATCAACAAGATTTCACTTAATAAAATGCTTACCAACCATTAACACTTGCGTCAGTAGGTCACCACACATTCCAGACAGTAGACGGCCACACACGTTTGCACAACTCCGCTGCTTCTACAATTCAGTGGTACTTTCTACAGCATTTAACGAATGGTAACAAATAGTTGAAAATAAAGTTTTAAAATACAAACAGCCAAGTACAAAATTTAATATCATCGAGTTGAAAATAAATGCCAACAATCTCAATGAAATTTACAACAGTTAACCATTACTGTTCATAGCAATGCAAAGAAAAACGTCACATAAAAGTTTCAACTGTTTCGCTTGCAGAAATTACCTTGAATGTAAGTTGTACTTGGCTTGACAATCATCAAAATACCAATATAAAACAAGAGCCACAAGCAAGTTATACATCTTCCATTGTATTAATTTTAATAACGTCAACAAAATGGTTTAGATTTTGAGGAAAATTATTTAAGATATTCCAAATCTAGAATGGATAAGAACATTTCTTAAAGCGAGTAAAGTTTAACAAATAATACAGAATAAAAAGAATTTGCATTTCACTGTATTCTGGAAAGCAAAGTAAAAAATTCTATTAGAAAACTGTGTGTATTTTGTACAAAATAATGTGATACTAGTTTCATTTGACAAAATAAGTTTAAACGTTTTAATGTAAACTATTTAGCAGTTGTAACCCAAACTGACAAACATGATCAATCTTTTCAATCAATGTTTTATTTTCTGCCCCAAAATAAGAACACCTTTTGCTCAAAAAAAGAAAACTTTCTGCCAAAACAAAGAATAATGAGAATATTTTTCATGTGATGATTTTGTCTTTTTTGTCAAGTTGGGTCACAGATGCAGTAAAAGCACATAATCATGAATAAATAGGAACAATTTAAAACACAGGGTTCAAGATATATCATTGTTGTTTGCAACAAATACCCAAGGCAGGAAGGGCAGAGGTTACATGGCAGGTGGCCATTTCTAATACTAAGTACCAAAGTTTGCGGCAACCGTACCCCAGGCAGGAAGGGGCAGAGGTTACATGGCAGGTGACCATTTCTATAATACAAAGTACCAAAGTTTGCGGCAACCATACCCAAGGCAGGAAGGGGCAGAGGTTACATGGCAGGTGGCCATTTCTAATACAAAGTACCAAAGTTTGCGGCAACCGTACCCAAGGCAGGAAGGGGCAGAGGTTACATGGCAGTTGACCACTATTACAAAGTGCCAAAGTTTGCGGCAACTGTACCCAAGGCAGGAAGGGGCAGAGGTTACATGGCAGGTGGCCATTTCTAATACTAAGTACCAAAGTTTGCGGCAACCGTACCCCAGGCAGGAAGGGGCAGAGGTTACATGGCAGGTGACCATTTCTAATACAAAGTACCAAAGTTTGCGGCAACCATACCCAAGGCAGGAAGGGGCAGAGGTTACATGGCAGGTGGCAATTTCCAATACTAAGTACCAAAGTTTGCGGCAACCGTACCCCAGACAGGAAGAGGCAGAGGTTACATGGCAGGTGACCATTTCTAATACAAAGTACCAAAGTTTGCGGCAACCATACCCAAGGCAGGAAGGGGCAGAGGTTACATGGCAGGTGGCCATTTCTAATACAAAGTACCAAAGTTTGCGGTAACCATACCCAAGGCAGGAAGGGGCAGAGGTTACATGGCAGGTGGCCATTTCTAATACAAAGTACCAAAGTTTGCGGCAACCATACCCAAGGCAGGAAGGGGCAGAGGTTACATGGCAGGTGACCACTATTACAAAGTACCAAAGTTTGCGGCAACCGTACCCCAGACAGGAAGAGGCAGAGGTTACATGGCAGGTGACCATTTCTAATACAAAGTGCCAAAGTTTGCGGCAACTGTACCCAAGGCAGGAAGGGGCAGAGGTTACATGGCAGGTGGCCATTTCTAATACTAAGTACCAAAGTTTGCGGCAACCGTACCCCAGGCAGGAAGGGGCAGAGGTTACATGGCAGGTGACCATTTCTATAATACAAAGTACCAAAGTTTGCGGCAACCATACCCAAGGCAGGAAGGGGCAGAGGTTACATGGCAGGTGGCCATTTCTAATACAAAGTACCAAAGTTTGCGGCAACCGTACCCAAGGCAGGAAGGGGCAGAGGTTACATGGCAGGTGACCACTATTACAAAGTGCCAAAGTTGTCGGCAACTGTACCCAAGGCAGGAAGGGGCAGAGGTTACATGGCAGGTGGCCATTTCTAATACTAAGTACCAAAGTTTGCGGCAACCATACCCCAGGCAGGAAGGGGCAGAGGTTACATGGCAGGTGACCATTTCTAATACAAAGTACCAAAGTTTGCGGCAACCATACCCAAGGCAGGAAGGGGCAGAGGTTACATGGCAGGTGGCAATTTCCAATACTAGGTACCAAAGTTTGCGGCAACCGTACCCCAGACAGGAAGAGGCAGAGGTTACATGGCAGGTGACCATTTCTAATACAAAGTACCAAAGTTTGTGGCAACTGTACCCAAGGCAGGAAGGGGCATAGGTTACATAGCAAGTGGCCATTTCTAATACTAAGTACCAAAGTTTGCGGCAGCCCTACCCCAGGCAGGAAGGGGCAGAGGTTACATGGCAGGTGGCCATTTCTCATACAAAGTACCAAAGTTTGCGGCAACCATACCCAAGGCAGGAAGGGAATGGGCACCTCTGTTAAGAAATTGTAAATTTCTATTGGAACATTTAAAGGGGCACTGTTGCCTCCGTGAAGTATCAGGCCTGTCGTAGTAACTAACACTATTGAGGATGACGTTTGCAATGACCAACTCCCAGGGAAAAGGGAATATGGGTTTCATCATGACCCAACTGTCTGGTTGAAAAGTAACAAAGCATGCTATGATCCTAACCAGCGCAGGAAGGATTTGAGCATAGAAGGTGTATATTTTAAGTCTGTCGTTCATTCTTTCATATGATCAACACACCCCAGGGTAAGGGGAGGATCAATCATTAACAACAATTCATGCAGGTAAACAAATAAAAATTTAGATACTCTTCCATTAAACAACAGCTACACAGCATGAGTTATCACAAACTAATGTAAGTACATTGATAGTTCAAACACCTTTACCACAGTTCGGCCATTTTGTCTGGTTCCCCTTGTACCGATCAAAACACGCCCGAAACTCTCAAAGTTTGAAAGGAACCAGACTAATTTTGATGCCAGCCTCATTTTACTTCTTGAGACGATCCTGATGGCACTGTTAGTGATAAAGGATTCTGATCTTACTTAAGTACCGATACGGTAGTTACTGCAGATGGACGGATGTCAGGTTTACTCATCAATATGGCGACTCTGGCATCAGCTGCATCAGCTGGTGGCGACGATGTCACCTCCTTGATCCAGTGAGCTCTTGCCTGATCCGAAGACGTTGATTCCCTTCAGCATGTCCCTCTTAGGAGTACTCAATCTCTTGATGCCTGTCATCAAACAAAAATCAAAACATTACTTGTATAAAAAATTCACCCTTAGCCTTAACCATCCCAACCCTTCAAATCCAACAGCTTGTAGCGTTTGATTCTGTGGACTGAGGACTGCACTAGTAACCTGAACATGCTTTACACCAGATCAGGCAAACAGCAGTTATCAGAGTCCACCAGCTTGGGTGACGAGTTATCACATGGCCTTAGAATTTGCTCAGAACTGGTTCCCTGCTAATGTGTGCTAAGCTGAAAAATTAGTTATAGGCACGTTTTTCTGCTTAACAGACCCTACGCCCTGTTCATGACAGAGCAAATCGACTGCTGGACCACATTGCTCCACAAAATAATAATAATACCAACAACAGTGGCTCCTTATATAGCATTCAAATCCATCACTCAGTGGTGCTCAGGGTGCTCCAACATTATTACCCCAGGTCACTGGGCCATCTCAGCTCCGTTGGAAGTATACAGCCTGTGCTGCTGAACATATGGAGCACACCAATCTAATTCAATCACAAGAAACATCTCTAGGACCTCACAGGTACCTATTTACCCCTGTGCAATGCATGCAAGTTGTATGATGTACCTACAAGGGTCTACAAGCCAAAATAGTGATTAACTTACCTGCATGATGGGCAGCAATAGAAGACGGTTTGTCCTTCATCAGCTGATCGCGTCTGTCTGGTGTGGAAATGAAGTCCATCGTGACCGCACTTAGCACATGCCCTGTCAATCTAAAACCGACCAGAAACAAAAATGAAAATTAGATGTGATGAAGAATGAACAAGCATAAACAAAAATTGCAAATTATTTATATTGAAGGTAGGGTCATATAAGTTTTTGTCAACATAATGCTGATTTATGGGCTGAGAAAACAGCAAGAAACTGTTTCAGTATTTTCACACGAATGTCAAGTCCATCCACCTTTAGCGAGGTGACATTGGGTACCAACCGCATCTCTGGCTGCAGCATACACGAATGGACACGAACCCTAAGAAATGATTCATGCATGAATCGTTTCTCAGATTCAAATGTTTTTGGTGAAAATTATCCAAACCATTTTATTTTGAAGGGAATCCTTTCTAAAAATAGTTTATACTATCAACAGCTGCAGTGCTTCTTAAAGGGATTGTAAAAAATGTGGCAATTGGAACCCACTGTTTGTTTCAATGCTATATAGTTGTAGAACAGACAACAAACAAAAATTAAAATAAGATGTGATAAAGAATAAACAAGCATAAACAAAAAAGTGCAAACTATATATATTTAAGGTAGGGTCATATATTTGTTTTTGTCAACATAATGCTGCTTCAAGGGCAAAAATTATCAAGAAAGATACAATAAAAGTCACATGTGAAAGTTTCAGCAGAAAAAGTCTACTTGTTGAGAAAACAGCGAGAAACATTACTTTCACACGAGTGTCAAATCCATCCACGTTTAGCGAGGTGACATTGGGTGCCAACCGCATCTCTGGCTGCAGCATACATGAATGGACACCAACCCTAAGAAATGATTCATGCATGAATCGTTTCTCAGATTCAAATGTTTTTTGTGTGAAAATTATCCAAACCATAGTATTTCAAAGGGAATCCTTTCAAAATTAACAAAAAATAAATAAACTTTTAAAAAACAAACACGTTTCCATTTAAAACATTTTTAAAAAATTGCCAGAGGTTTCCCTACGGGTGGCGAACCCTTTGGCACAGATTTTTGCTTTTTCCCAGAGTTAAAATATAAAAACTCTAAAAATAAATAAATAAGTGAAAACAAAATGTTTTGGGTGTTATTTCTTCAAAATTAACCAAATGATCAAACACCTTTTAATCCAATACCAGTGAGCTCTTGCCTGGTCCGAAGACATTGATTCCATTCAGTTTGTCCCTCTTAGGAGTACCGTACTCAATCTCTAATCTCTTGATGCCTGTCATCAAACAACAAAAATCAAAACATTACTTGTATAAAAAATGCAACATTAACCCTAACCATTCCAACCCTTTAAATCCAACAGCATGTAGCGTTTGATTCTGTTGGATTGAGGACTGCACTAGTAACCTGAACATGCTTTAAACCAGACCAGGCAAACAGCAGTAATCAGAGTCCACCAGCTTGGGTGACGAGTTATCACATGGCCTTAGAATTTGCTCAGAACTGGTTCCCCTGGTTCCCTGCTAATGTGTGCTCGGCAGAAAAACTAGTTAGGCACCATTTTCTGCTTAACAGAGCCTACGCCCTGTTCATGACAGAGCAATTGACTGCTGGACCACATTGCTCCACAAAATAATAATAATAACAACAGTGTCTTCTTCTATAGCGCTCAAATCCATCTCTCAGTGGTGCTCAGACATTATTACCCCAGGTCACTGGGCCATTCATTGTATTCCTTAAACCATTTCAGCTCCGTTGGGAGTATACAGCCTGTGCTGCTGAATATATAGAGCACACCAAGCTAATTCAATCACAAGAAACATCTCTAGGCCCTCACAGGTACCTATTTACCCCTGTGCAATGCATGCAAGTTTTTCGATGTACCTACAAGGGTCTACAAGCCAAAATAGTGATTAACTTACTTGCATGATGGGCAGAAATAGAGGGCAGTTTGTCCTTCATCAGCTGATCACGTCTGTCTGGTGTGGAAATGAAGTCCATCGTGACCGCACTTAGCACATGCCCCGAATCTGAAACCGACAATAAACAAAAATTAAAGTTAGATGTGATGAAGAATAAACAAGCATAAACAAAAAAGTGCAAACTATATATATTTAAGGTAGGGTCATATATTTGTTTTTGTCAACATAATGCTGCTTCAAGGGCAAAAATTATCAAGAAAGATACAATAAAAGTCACATGTGAAAGTTTCAGCAGAATACAGGGTCTACTTGTTGAGAAAACAGCGAGAAACATTATTTTCACACGAGTGTCAAATCCATCCACGTTTAGCGAGGTGACATTGGGTACCAACCGCATCTCTGGCTGCAGCATACATGAATGGACACCAACCCTAAGAAATGATTCATGCATGAATCGTTTCTCAGATTCAAATGTTTTTTGTGTGAAAATTATCCAAACCATAGTATTTCAAAGGGAATCCTTTCAAAATTAACAAAAAATAAATAAACTTTTAAAAAACAGTTTCCATTTAAAACATTTTTAAAAAATTGCCAGAGGTTTCCCTACGGGTGGCGAACCCTTTGGCACAGATTTTTGCTTTTTTTCCCAGAGTTAAAATATAAAAAACTCTAAAAATAAATAAATAAGTGAAAACAAAATGTTTGGGGTGTTATTTCTTCAAAATTAACCAAATGATCAAACACCTTTTAATCCAATACCAGTGAGCTCTTGCCTGGTCCGAAGACATTGATTCCATTCAGCTTGTCCCTCTTAGGAGTACCGTACTCAATCTCTTGATGCCTGTCATCAAACAACAAAAATCAAAACATTACTTGTATAAAAAATGCAACATTAACCCTAACCATTCCAACCCTTTAAATCCAACAGCATGTAGCGTTTGATTCTGTTGGATTGAGGACTGCACTAGTAACCTGAACATGCTTTAAACCAGACCAGGCAAACAGCAGTAATCAGAGTCCACCAGCTTGGGTGACGAGTTATCACATGGCCTTAGAATTTGCTCAGAACTGGTTCCCCTGGTTCCCTGCTGTGTGCTCAGCAGAAAACTAGTTAGGCACCATTTTCTGCCAGAGCCTACGCCCTGTTCATGACAGAGCAATTGCTCCACAAAATAATAATAATAACAACAGTGTCTTCTTCTATAGCGCTCAAATCCATCTCTCAGTGGTGCTCAGACATTATTACCCCAGGTCACTGGGCCATTCATTGTATTCCTTAAACCATTTCAGCTCCGTTGGGAGTATACAGCCTGTGCTGCTGAATATATAGAGCACACCAAGCTAATTCAAGCACAAGAAACATCTCTAGGCCCTCACAGGAACCTATTTACCCCTGTGCAATGCATGCAAGTTGTATGATGTACCTACAAGGGTCTACAAGCCCAAATAGTGATTAACTTACTTGCATGATGGGCAGAAATAGAGGGCAGTTTGTCCTTCATCAGCTGATCGCGTCTGTCTGGTGTGGAAATGAAGTCCATCGTGACCGCACTTAGCACATGCCCCGAATCTGAAACCGACAATAAACAAAAATTAAAGTTAGATGTGATGAAGAATAAACAAGCATAAACAAAAAGTGCAAACTATATATATTTAAGGTAGGGTCATATATTTGTTTTTGTCAACATAATGCTGCTTCAAGGGCAAAAATTATCAAGAAAGATACAATAAAAGTCACATGTGAAAGTTTCAGCAGAATACAGGGTCTACTTGTTGAGAAAACAGCGAGAAACATTATTTTCACACGAGTGTCAAATCCATCCACGTTTAGCGAGGTGACATTGGGTACCAACCGCATCTCTGGCTGCAGCATACATGAATGGACACCAACCCTAAGAAATGATTCATGCATGAATCGTTTCTCAGATTCAAATGTTTTTGTGTGAAAATTATCCAAACCATAGTATTTCAAAGGGAATCCTTTCAAAATTAACAAAAATAAATAAACTTTTAAAAACAAACACGTTTCCATTTAAAACATTTTAAAAAATTGCCAGAGGTTTCCCTACGGGTGGCGAACCCTTTGGCACAGATTTTTGCTTTTTCCCAGAGTTAAAATATAAAAACTCTAAAAATAAATAAATAAGTGAAAACAAAATGTTTTGGGTGTTATTTCTTCAAAATTAACCAAATGATCAAACACCTTTTAATCCAATACCAGTGAGCTCTTGCCTGGTCCGAAGACATTGATTCCATTCAGCTTGTCCCTCTTAGGAGTACCGTACTCAATCTCTTGATGCCTGTCATCAAACAACAAAAATCAAAACATTACTTGTATAAAAAATGCAACATTAACCCTAACCATTCCAACCCTTTAAATCCAACAGCATGTAGCGTTTGATTCTGTTGGATTGAGGACTGCACTAGTAACCTGAACATGCTTTAAACCAGACCAGGCAAACAGCAGTAATCAGAGTCCACCAGCTTGGGTGACGAGTTATCACATGGCCTTAGAATTTGCTCAGAACTGGTTCCCCTGGTTCCCTGCTAATGTGTGCTCAGCAGAAAAACTAGTTAGGCACCATTTTCTGCCAGAGCCTACGCCCTGTTCATGACAGAGCAATTGACTGCTGGACCACATTGCTCCACAAAATAATAATAATAACAACAGTGTCTTCTTCTATAGCGCTCAAATCCATCTCTCAGTGGTGCTCAGACATTATTACCCCAGGTCACTGGGCCATTCATTGTATTCCTTAAACCATTTCAGCTCCGTTGGGAGTATACAGCCTGTGCTGCTGAATATATAGAGCACACCAAGCTAATTCAATCACAAGAAACATCTCTAGGCCCTCACAGGTACCTATTTACCCCTGTGCAATGCATGCAAGTTTTTCGATGTACCTACAAGGGTCTACAAGCCAAAATAGTGATTAACTTACTTGCATGATGGGCAGAAATAGAGGGCAGTTTGTCCTTCATCAGCTGATCGCGTCTGTCTGGTGTGGAAATGAAGTCCATCGTGACCGCACTTAGCACATGCCCCGAATCTGAAACCGACAATAAACAAAAATTAAAGTTAGATGTGATGAAGTATAAACAAGCAAAAACAAAAAAGTGCAAACTATTTATATTTAAGGTAGGGTCATATATTTGTTTTTGTCAACATAATGCTGCTTCAAGGGCAAAAATTATCAAGAAAGATACAATAAAAGTCACATGTAAAAGTTTCAGCAGAATACAGGGTCTACATGTTGAGAAAACAGCGAGAAACAGTACTTTCACACGAGTGTCAAATCCATCCACGTTTAGCGAGGTGACATTGGGTACCAACCGCATCTCTGGCTGCAGCATACATGAATGGACACCAACCCTAAGAAATGATTCATGCATGAATCGTTTCTAAGATTCAAATGTTTTTTGTGTGAAAAATTATCCAAACCATAGTATTTCAAAGGGAATCCTTTCAAAATTAACAAAAAATAAACAAACTTTTAAAAAACAAACAAGTTTCCATTTAAAACATTTTAAAAAAATTGCCAGAGGTTTCCTACGGGTGGTGAACCCTTTGGCACAGATTTTTGCTTTTTCCCAGAGTTAAAATAAAAAACTCTAAAAATAAATAAATAAGTGAAAACAAAATGTTTTGGGTGTTATTTCTTCAAAATTAACCAAATGATCAAACACCTTTTAATCCAATACCAGTGAGCTCTTGTCTGGTCCGAAGACATTGATTCCATTCAGCTTTTCCCTCTTAGGAGTACCGTACTCAATCTCTAATCTCTTGATGCCTGTCATCAAACAACAAAAATCAAAACATTACTTGTATAAAAAATGCAACCTTAACCCTAACCATTCCAACCCTTTAAATCCAACAGCATGTAGCGTTTGATTCTGTTGGATTGAGGACTGCACTAGTAACCTGAACATGCTTTAAACCAGATCAGGCAAACAACAGTAATCAGAGTCCACCAGCTTGGGTGACGAGTTATCACATGGCCTTCGACTTTGCTCAGAACTGGTTCCCCTGGTTCCCTGCTAATGTGTGCTCAGCAGAAAAACTAGTTAGGCACCATTTTCTGCCAGAGCCTACGCCCTGTTCATGACAGAGCAATTGACTGCTGGACCACATTGCTCCACAAAATAATAATAATAACAACAGTGTCTTCTTCTATAGCGCTCAAATCCATCTCTCAGTGGTGCTCAGACATTATTACCCCAGGTCACTGGGCCATTCATTGTATTCCTTAAACCATCTCAGCTCCGTTGGGAGTATACAGCCTGTGCTGCTGAATATATGGAGCACACCAAGCTAATTCAATCACAAGAAACATCTCTAGGCCCTCACAGGTACCTATTTACCCCTGTGCAATGCATGCAAGTTGTATGATGTACCTACAAGGGTCTACAAGCCAAAATAGTGATTAACTTACTTGCATGATGGGCAAAAATAGAAGGCAGTTTGTCCTTCATCAGCTGATCGCGTCTGTCTGGTGTGGAAATGAAGTCCATCGTGACCGCACTTAGCACATGCCCCGAATCTGAAACCAACAATAAACAAACATTAAAGTTAGATGTGATGAAGAATAAACAAGCATAAACAAAAAGTGCAAACTATATATATTTAAGGTAGGGTCATATATTTGTTTTTGTCAACATAATGCTGCTTCAAGGGCAAAAATTATCAAGAAAGATACAATAAAAGTCACATGTGAAAGTTTCAGCAGAATACAGGGTCTACTTGTTGAGAAAACAGCGAGAAACATTATTTTCACACGAGTGTCAAATCCATCCACGTTTAGCGAGGTGACATTGGGTACCAACCGCATCTCTGGCTGCAGCATACATGAATGGACACCAACCCTAAGAAATGATTCATGCATGAATCGTTTCTAAGATTCAAATGTTTTTTGTGTGAAAAATTATCCAAACCATAGTATTTCAAAGGGAATCCTTTCAAAATTAACAAAAATAAACAAACTTTTAAAAAACAAACAAGTTTCCATTTAAAACATTTTTAAAAATGCCAGAGGTTTCCCTACGGGTGGCGAACCCTTTGGCACAGATTTTTGCTTTTTCCCAGAGTTAAAATATAAAAACTCTAAAAATAAATAAATAAGTGAAAACAAAATGTTTTGGGTGTTATTTCTTCAAAATTAACCAAATGATCAAACACCTTTTAATCCAATACCAGTGAGCTCTTGTCTGGTCCGAAGACATTGATTCCATTCAGCTTTTCCCTCTTAGGAGTACCGTACTCAATCTCTAATCTCTTGATGCCTGTCATCAAACAACAAAAATCAAAACATTACTTGTATAAAAAATGCAACATTAACCCTAACCATTCCAACCCTTTAAATCCAACAGCATGTAGCGTTTGATTCTGTTGGACTGAGGACTGCACTAGTAACCTGAACATGCTTTAAACCAGATCAGGCAAACAACAGTAATCAGAGTCCACCAGCTTGGGTGACGAGTTATCACATGGCCTTCGACTTTGCTCAGAACTGGTTCCCTGGTTCCCTGCTAATGTGTGCTCAGCAGAAAAACTAGTTAGGCACCATTTTCTGCCAGAGCCTACGCCCTGTTCATGACAGAGCAATTGACTGCTGGACCACATTGCTCCACAAAATAGTAATAATAATAACAACAGTGTCTTCTTCTATAGCGCTCAAATCCATCTCTCAGTGGTGCTCAGACATTATTACCCCAGGTCACTGGGCCAATCATTGTATTCCTTAAACCATTTCAGCTCCGTTGGGAGTATACAGCCTGTGCTGCTGAATATATGGAGCACACCAAGCTAATTCAAGCACAAGAAACATCTCTAGGCCCTCACAGGTACCTATTTACCCCTGTGCAATGCATGCAAGTTGTATGATGTACCTACAAGGGTCTACAAGCCCAAATAGTGATTAACTTACTTGCATGATGGGCAAAAATAGAAGGCAGTTTGTCCTTCATCAGCTGATCGCGTCTGTCTGGTGTGGAAATGAAGTCCATAGTGACCGCACTTAGCACATGCCCCGAATCTGAAACCGACAATAAACAAAAATTAAAGTTAGATGTGATGAAGAATAAACAAGCATAAACAAAAAAGTGCAAACTATATATATTTAAGGTAGGGTTATTTGTTTTTGTCAACATAATGCTGCTTCAAGGGCAAAAATTATCAAGAAAGATACAATAAAAGTCACATGTGAAAGTTTCAGCAGAATACAGGGGCTACTTGTTGAGAAAACAGCGAGAAACATTATTTTCACACGAGTGTCAAATCCATCCACGTTTAGCGAGGTGACATTGGGTACCAACCGCATCTCTGGCTGCAGCATACATGAATGGACACCAACCCTAAGAAATTATTCATGCATGAATCGTTTCTCAGATTCAAATGTTTTTTGTGTGAAAATTATCCAAACCATAGTATTTCAAAGGGAATCCTTTCAAAATTAACAAAAAATAAATAAACTTTTAAAAAACAAACGCGTTTCCATTTAAAACATTTTTAAAAAATTGCCAGAGGTTTCCCTACGGGTGGCGAACCCTTTGGCACAGATTTTTGCTTTTTCCCAGAGTTAAAATATAAAAACTCTAAAAATAAATAAATAAGTGAAAACAAAATGTTTGGGGTGTTATTTCTTCAAAATTAACCAAATGATCAAACACCTTTTAATCCAACACCAGTGAGCTCTTGCCTGGTCCGAAGACATTGATTCCATTCAGCTTGTCCCTCTTAGGAGTACCGTACTCAATCTCTTGATGCCTGTCATCAAACAACAAAAATCAAAACATTACTTGTATAAAAAATGCAACCTTAACCCTAACCATTCCAACCCTTTAAATCCAACAGCATGTAGCGTTTGATTCTGTTGGATTGAGGACTGCACTAGTAACCTGAACATGCTTTAAACCAGATCAGGCAAACAGCAATAATCAGAGCTCACCAGCTTGGGTGACGAGTTATCACATGGCCTTATAATTTGCTCAGAACTGGTTCCCCTGGTTCCCTGCTAATGTGTGCTCAGCAGAAAAATTAGTTAGGCACCATTTTCTGCTTAACAGAGCCTACGCCCTGTTCATGACAGAGCAATTGACTGCTGGACAGTATTGCTCCACAAAATAATAATAATAACAACAGTGTCTTCTTCTATAGCGCTTAAATCCATCTCTCAGTGGTGCTCAGACATTATTAACCCAGGTCACTGGGCCATTTATTGTATTCCTTAAACCATCTCAGCTCCCTTGGGAGTATACAGCCTGTGCTGCTGAATATATGGAACACACCAAGCTAATTCAAGCACAAGAAACATCTCTAGGCCCTCACAGGTACCTATTTACCCCTGTGCAATGCATGCAAGTTGTATGATGTACCTACAAGGGTCTACAAGCCAAAATAGTGATCAACTTACTTGCATGATGGGCAAAAATAGAAGGCAGTTTGTCCTTCATCAGCTGATCGCGTCTGTCTGGTTTGCGTGACCGCACTTAGCACATGCCCTGTCAATCTGAAACCGACAATAAACAAAAATTAAAATAAGATGTGATGAAGAATAAACAAGCATGCCTAAACAAAAAAGTGCAAACTATTTATATTTAAGGTAGGTTCACATATTTGTTTTTGTCAACGTAATGCTGATTCAAGGGCAAAAATATCAAGAAAAATACAATAAAAGTCACATGTGAATACAGGGTGGACACCAACCCTAAGAAATAATTCATGCATGAATCGTTTCTCAGATTCAAATGTTTTTTGTGAAAATTATCCAAACCATAGTATTTCAAAGGGAATCCTCTCAAAATTAACAAAAGAAATACATTTCCATTTTAATCCAATACCAAGTGTGCATTTTCCTATTAAAAACTATTATAAAATTGGCCAGGGGTTACCCTAAGGGTGGTGAACCCTTTTCACTGATTTTGTTTGCATTTTTCGTTCAGGAATCAGAGTTAAATATAAAATATTAAACCTTTGGAACAAAAAAAACAACAAAACTAAATGTTTTTGGTCTTTTTCCTCCCAAAATTAACCAAAAGATAAATCAACTTAAAAAAGAAAGGGAAAAAAGGCACATTTCCATTTAAAACATTTTTAAAAATTGGCCAGAGGTTTCCCTAGGGGGCCTATGGGTTGCGAACCCTTTGGCACAGATTTTTGCTTTGTTTCCCAGAGTTAAAATATAAAAATTAAAAACCTCTGAAATAAAACAAACAAGTAAAAACAAAATGTTTGGGGGGTTATTTCTTCAAAGTTGACCAAATGACAAATCACCTTTTAATCCAATAGAAAAGTTGTGAATTTTCCTGTTTAATTAATTGAACATTTATTTTTTTATTAGCCAGGGATTAGTGGTGAACCCCTTTCACTGATTTTGTTTTCATTTTTCGTTCAGGAATCGGAGTTAATTATAAAAAATTAAACCTCTGGAACAAAAAACCCAACAAAACTAAATGTTTTTGGTATTTTTCCTTTCAAAATTAACCAAAAGATAAATCAACTTAAAAAAGAAAGGGAAAAAAGGCACATTTCCATTTAAAACATTTTTCAAAAATTGGCCAGAGGTTTCCCTAGTGGTTGCAAACGTTTTGGCACAGATTTTTGCTTTGTTTCCCAGAGTTAAAATATAAACATTTAAAACCTCTGAAATAAAATAAACAAGTAAAAACAAAATGTTTGGGGGGTTACTTCTTCAAAGTTGACCAACAAATCACCTTTTAATCCAATAGAAAAGTTGTGAATTTTCCTGTTTAATTAATTGAACATTTATTTTTTTATCAGCCAGGGGTTAGTGGTGAACCCTTTTCACTGATTTGTTTTGCATTTTTCGTTCAGGAATCAGAGTTAAATATAAAATATTAAACCTCTGGAAAAAAACACCAACAAACTAAATGTTTTCGGTATTTTCCCTTTCAAAATTAACCAAAAGATAAATAAACTTAAAAAAGAAAGGGAAAAAACTGACACACATTTCCATTTAAAACATTTTTAAAAATTGGCCAGAGGTTTCCCTAGTGGTTGCAAACGTTTTGGCACAGATTTTTGCTTTCTTTCCCAGAGTTAAAATATAAAAATTTAAAACCTCTGAAATAAAATAAACAAGTAAAAACAAAATGTTTGGGGGGTTATTTCTTCAAAGTTGACCAACAAATCACCTTTTAATTCAATAGGAAAGTTGTGAATTTTCCTGTTTAATTAATTGAACATTTATTTTTTTATTAGCCAGGGGTTAGTGGTGAACCCTTTTCACTGATTTTGTTTTCATTTTTCGTTCAGGAATCGGAGTTAATTATAAAAAATTAAACCTCTGGAACAAAAAAAACCAACAAAACTAAATGTTTTTGGTATTTTTCCTTTCAAAATTAACCAAAAGATAAATCAACTTAAAAAAGAAAGGGGAAAAAAAACACGTTTCCATTTCAAACATTTTTTAAAAATTGGCCAGAGGTTTCCCTAGTGGTTGCAAACGTTTTGGCACAGATTTTTGCTTTCTTTCCCAGAGTTAAAATATAAAAATTTAAAACCTCTGAAATAAAATAAACAAGTAAAAACAAAATGTTTGGGGGGTTATTTCTTCAAAGTTGACCAACAAATCACCTTTTAATTCAATAGAAAAGTTGTGAATTTTCCTGTTTAATTAATTGAACATTTATTTTTTTATTAGCCAGGGGTTAGTGGTGAACCCTTTTCACTGATTTTGTTTTCATTTTTCGTTCAGGAATCAGAGTTAATTAAAAAAATTAAACCTCTGGAACAAAAAAACCCAACAAAACTAAATGTTTTTGGTATTTTTCCTTTCAAAATTAACCAAAAGATAAATCAACTTAAAAAAGAAAGGGAAAAAAAGCACATTTCCATTTAAAACATTTAAAAAAAATTGGCCAGAGGTTTCCCTATGGGCTGCAAACCCTTTGGCACAAATTTTCTCTTTTTATTCCCAGAGTTAAAATATAAAAATTTAAAACCACTGAAATAAAATAAACGAGTAAAAACAAAATGTTTTGGGGGTTATTTCTTCAGAAGTGACCGAATGACAAATCACCTTTTAATCCAATAGAAAAGTTGTGAATTTTCCTGTTTAATTAATTGAACATTTTTTTAAAATTAGCCAGGGGTTACCCTAGGGGTGGTGAACCCTTTTCACTGATATTTTTTTTTCATTTTTCGTTCAGGAATCGGAGTTAAATATAAAATATTAAACCTCTGGAACAAAAACAATTTTTTTAAAAAATGTTTTCGGTATTTTTCCTTTCAAAATTAACCAAAAGATAGGCCTAAATCAACTTAAAAAAGAAAGGGAAAAAAAAACACATTTCCATTTAAGACATTTTTAAAAATTGGCCAGAGGTTTCCCTATGCGTTGCGAACCCTTTGGCACAGATTTTTGCGTTCTTTCCCAGAGTTAAAATATAAAAATTTAAAACCTCTGAAATAAAATAAACAAGTAAAAACAAAATGTTTTGGGGGGTTATTTCTTCAAAATTAAGCAAATGATAAATCACCTTTTAATCCAATAGAAAAGTTGTGAATTTTCCTGTTTAATTGAACAATTTTTTTAAATTGGCCAGGGGTTACCCTAGGGGTGGTGAATCCTTTTCACTGATTTTTTTCCCCTCAATTTTTCGTTCAGAGTTAAATATAAAATATTAAACTTCGAACCAAAAAACAAACAAAACTAAATGTTTTGGGGGTTATTTTCCTCAATTAGGCATACCTTTAAAAACAATTTTTTTTAAACGTCATTTTTAACAATTCATAAAATTGGCCAGGCTGCCAGAGGTTCCCCCATTTGTGGTGAACCTTTTCACTGATTTGGGGCATTTTCCATTCAGAGTTAAATATAAAATATCAAACCTCTGAAATAGGGGGGGGGGGTATTTTCTTCAAAATTAACCAAATAATGTATCACTTTAAATCTAAAAGAAATATTCACTTTTCCCATTTCAAACAGTTGTAAGAATTGGCTAGAGGTCAACAGATTAGATTGGTTTGTTAAAATAAATGTGAGGGAAAAAGAAATATACATTATCTTTGACAAGGTTAACAGAATTTCGGCCAAAAATTGTTTTCTTGCAAATTAAACAAATTTTTGCCCTGGTCTTGGCCTTGGTGCTCCATCAAAAGTTTTCCATGGACTTTAATATTTTCCAATGGAAGTGCCCTTTGCAAAACTTGCAAGGCCTTGCAATCTCAAAGATGAAATTGCGGGCCTGGATGTCCACTTATTATTGGTGTATCAAAAGTTGCGTGGATTAACAAACACATCCACACAAAACAATGTTTCCATGAGTAATACATGCAAAGTACAAAAACAGTTTACCACTTCTTTCTTTCTTTTTAGAACTGGTCTAAAAAGAAAATTAACATGCATTTTCAAGGTATTATAACAGTACGGGACTGGTGTAGGCAGGCAGGCAAAAAAATTAAACAACCCAGAATAAAATGATTCAAAAACACGTTTTCTGAATAAGCAGGAAATAAAATGCGGAGACCTAAAATTTCTGTCAACATCGGCGATGAAACATAAAAGATTTGGACATTTCCTATCATTAATAGTAATACTCCATGTTTTACTCACCAGTGGTCCAAGGTCTTTCTGGCTGATATGACGACCTTCTAGGTTCTTCTGGAGTTGAGACGCAATACAACAGTAGGAATGATAGACCACACCATGTATAATGCAGCTATAATTATGAGAAGAAAGAAAAGCGGTGAGTTTTCATTATAATTCAAAAATCTGCTGATCTCAGTCTGCGGGGTTTTTTCTGACCCAAAAAACAGTGCACATCCTTGACATAATCAGTCACAGAAAATAGGCTTAGCAGGCTGATGAGAGGCAACGTGGCATTTACATAAATCAGAGTCAAAGTCATTTTGCAATTATATAATTAATAATCAACTTTGGTGTGATCAGCTATCCTGCCTCAGTGCCTCCCCCTCTGGACGTTCCGACCACGCCTAACCCTAACCATGCCCTAACGCACGACAAGTCAAGGCTACATTTTATTCGACCACACACAACTTTACAAGTCTCGGTTTCAACAAGATATATAATTTTCACAAACTTACTTTTTGCATCCACTTCATATGGACATGTCTTCATGTCATACTACCGTTCCATTCTCAGGAAACGGTAAGATGGAGCATGGATGGAGCCAGATTGTGGGCAAAATTCTCTCGAAGAAGCAAGCTCCGTCTCCTTCCACGCTTTCCAGAATTTCGAGTCGGGCGTGGCCTTCGCGCGCATGTGCTACGCACGTGATTTACCAAAAGGATAGGCTGGTTTCCCTGATTAATGTGTTTTGACAGACTACATGTCGTTCAGGTCTCAGACTCATGCCGTGACGATAAATAAACTTTGTACCAGTCCGTTTTGCATTTGTCAGTTGTTTAACTCGTTGTAAAAAAAAATAGAAAATCATAGCGCAAATTGTAAAAGTAAAGATATATGTACTTTCCTTTAAGATTTGTAAGTTTAAATTCAATTTTCATTAGTTAAGTAACGACTCAAACCGTAAAATTAAACGAGAAAAAACAACGCATGGAAAACAACTTGATTCTGACAACTTTAATGTGGCGCCCTCTAGAGTTGAAGAGTAGGTAGATGCAAAACAAAACAAGTTATATAACGCTCACGTGGATTTAAGAAACTGACAGGTGAGAGAAGAAAATGATCGTTTTAATAATAAAATCTATATTTTGTTTTCCTTTTCTTTTAATTATTGTAAAAATGTCTCTGTTATATCTGCACAACAAGTACGTGTTTTATTGTAGCTCCATATCATTGAGATATACATGTAAACAAAGTGCTGCCAATTTGTTGTCCATGATTTAATTATATTCTTTTGATCATTTCATGATTTTATGGCAGAAATCCACGGCTAGTATTAGTAAATACTACAGCCATGGAATAAATTATGCATGTTTTTTGTTTAAAGTCTGGACCTTTTACATGCATGACGTGTAGTTGAAACAAAATATTTTAATTGTGACATTACAAATTGTTTGCACACGCCGAGTCTCACATTGACCGTCAGTATTCAACTTTACTAAGTCGCTTCTCAATTTCGCACGGTGCGCGTGCAGCGTGACTTCTGATAAGCGCGCGAGGGCAGAAACCCAGTGTGTGTCAGTGGCAAGTTTATGAGTGCTCGAAACCGCGCTTCTCTCCAATGGCGTACATGCCGCGAAGCACTCGCAAAATTCGGTCTAAATACTATCCGGGTTTTATCGAAACTTGAACAGTTTACCTGAATTAAAAGGAATTCGACGGCAGAGGAATACAGTGAAGTGGCGGCCAACAGAAGTTTTTGATATAGAGGTTTGTAATTTTGTGTATTTCTTTCGTTAAAAATTGCTAGAAATTATGGTTTCAGGGCACGCTTAATACACACACACAGCAAGCTTGACAACGCTCAAAAGTTTGTGGAACGGACCATTTTTGCACAGGGGTAGGTTGTTCAGAAAGAGAGGGACGTTGTGTGTGTGACTGGCTGCCGGCTGTGTAAGCAGTTGCATGTCGGTTGTTGTGACTTGTTTTGTTTTTAATTTAAGCAAAAAAAAAGCAGATTTAATAATTATCTGTTGGACAAAATGTTCAAATCTTTAGAATCTACTGTTAGTGTTATTATGCTTTTATTTCATATGTTTGTTGTTTATTATTAATTAGGCCTATTGTTTTTTCTCTCTTTTTTTCTGAAATATCTGAAATTAAGATAAATTTTGAAAACACTTAGCCTTACTCAGGCCCAGGCACAACAAAAGTAGTAAGGAGGCCAGATCAGTGTTTTCTTTACTATAAACTTCATGTAACAAATACCTCATTTTTCATATTGACATGAATTTATTTCAGATCACAGAAGAAAGCGCAACAGAGTACCGTATTCACTTCATTGGTTACTCAAAGGCTTGGGACCAGTGGATTGGCAAATCTGACGTCGTTCTTCGAAGTTCCCAGAGAGTGGCAGAAACTCCTGTTGACATCAAAGCATCTGTGTTCTGCAAAAATCTTCAAGTGGAAATCAAGCACAAGTTGGACTCAAGCCGAAAGAACGATCCAAAGGTAGTTTTGTATGTGGATTGTGATCCTGATGTGTTTGAGCATTTGTTTGGAGAGAAACGCAGAAGAATTCGAATTTCAAATACTGTTTTAAGTGGTATATTCGACAAGGACTGGGATACTCGTTGCCTGAACAAGCTAGGCGATTATTGTTTTGTGACTGACAATACAATTGAGTTAAGTTTGACAAAACATCGTCCACTGCTGGAGTTCGTAAAAGGATGGGATGGTGAGCTTCATGAGCATCAGATCCATCGTGGCCACTTTTTGACCTTCGGTTTTGTACGAGGAGACGCCAAAAGATACACCGGTACAATGCATATGTAGTAGTTTGTTTTGAAATGCCAGCCATATGCCAGCAAGTATTCACCCGTCACTTGAACTGAATGTCAATATTCCTATAATTTTTGATTTTGTTAGAGCAAATTATTTGAACAAATCTTTGACAAGTTTGTCATTCGAAGTATTTGAAATTATATGTAAGACACATTCAGTTGAGTTAATATTTTCATCCCGTTTACAGAGTCGAATCAGGTGTTTGGTTTCAAATTTGATTAAACGCTGGAAAAAATCCTGGTCAGGTAGTGGAGCAAAAAAATCATTCAAGAATTGGTGTGATCAAACCTCATTTTGGAAGATCCATGTCCTGTCAACTGAGTTGGCAGGACATGCACTTGTAAACAAAGTCAAAACATTGAAAAGTCAAGCAAAAAAGCTTAAAAGAGAAAACAGGAACAGAGAAATTACAAGACTTGCTAGAAGAAGCCTCTCACATAAACGGTTCAAAGCTAGAGATATAAGTTCTTACAGTCGAAGTCAGCAATTTAAAGTCAAATCTAGACGTAAAGATCATTGCGCAGCAGTATTGAAATTTCTTGGACTGCATGGTTACGAAGCTCACACTGTTCAAGTGAAAAACAGTAACACTAAAGAATTTGAAACATTTACTGTTGTTGACACTGCGGAGAAAAACGAAGCATCAAATTCCTCCAAGCTATCAGAAAAAAATCTAGAAAAGATTAACCTTGCAGTTCTGGTTAAGGATTCTTATAACATTTCTGATGAAGCATTTAATGCCCTTGCTAAAATCTCAAATTTACCAAGGTTATGTGCTGTGAAAAGCAAGGCAAACAAATTGGAAAGAATCTGTCTGTAACAAAAACACCATCAGACAAGCCAGGGATTCAGAGAAGTCTTGAAGAACTGCTTAAGTTGAAAATTGAAGATTTGGCAAGGTGCAAAAAAATTGACGCTGAACACAGTGACATCCATGTGAAACTGACAGGGGACGGAACATTCGTGGGAAAACACATTCACTTTGTTAATGTAACTTTCACTGTTCTTAATGATGAGGACCCTAACTCGCCTCATAGTCATCATCCATTAGCCATTCTTTGTGACCTGGAAAAATATGATAGCTTGAAAGTCCAGCTCTCTGATATCATACAAACTGTGGAGTGTTTTACTGAGTACATATTGGATGGTGTTAAGTATTCCATTGTTTACTATCTGAGTGGTGATTATAAGTTTCTCCTGACAGTTTGTGGCCTCAATAGTGCAAATTCTAAGTACCCTTGCATATACTGTAAACAAGAAAAAGGAACTCTCCACAATTTATCTGTTGAATCAGCATCTCGTACCACTGCAGAAATTGCCTGCCTTGCTCAGAAAACTTCCAAAGTAAACAAATACTGCTGTGCAAGAACTCCATTATTTGCAACAATTCCCATTGACAGAGCAATAATTTTAAAATGTACAACTTCTTCGCCAACTGTCTGTAAAGTTTGAAACCCTATACGTTGTGCGCAACAGTTTCGGGCCGGGTGTGATCGACGTGCGACGCGCTATGCGTAAATGAGACTGCACTATTTGTAATGACCTTCAAGAATTTTAGGAAAGTTCCATCCAAATCTTAAAATGTGTTTTTAGTTGCAAATAATCATACACCAGCCGACGGCGTAACCAGTGTTGGTGGCGGGGGGATGTAACCCCCACAATATTTCAGTGCAATTTCCCCAGGTCCCCCCATTAAAAATCCAGATATATGTGGTGTCCTAAAAAAGAACATTTGAAATGTACACAATCGCACCATTATCACAAAATTGGCCTTTCATAATTATTGGCAATATGCATAGGCCCCTATAAATTTATAAATTTAATTAAAATATTTAAAGAAATTTAAGTTGAAAAAAGAGACAAAAAGTACACGTACATAGGTTTTTTTAAAAACCCAAAACCAAGTTTTGTAAGATAGCATACTCCTAATGGCCAGATATGGTATTACAAGTCAGACAGTGCGGCCTTTCAGTCAGGACCATGTTATGTTTCAATCATCATAGTTCCTCAAAGACTTGGTTCAAATTCTTGCAACTTGGTGTACAATCATAGAATCAATTTTACTTTTATAAACTCATCTTCTGTAAAGAGTAACAGTCAAAAGTTGTTTGTGAATCAGGTAACATTATTAAACATCAATGGCCAATCACAAGCGATCTCTTCACTGGTTCCATAGAGGCCTCTGTCTCCATGACAACCTGTCCCTCCTTGCCGTCGTGAAGGGCAGCCAGGAGTTCCGAGCTGTCTTCATTCTGGACCCATTCTTCGTCAATTCCAGCAACATTGGAATAAACAGATGGCGCTTTCTGCTGGAGCCACTACGAGATCTTGATGACGGGTTTAAACAACTTGGGAGCAGGTGATGAGTTTTGTGTCTGAAGGACAGACAGATTTGACTGGATGAGATGGGGAAGGAGGGAAAGAAGGGGGAAGGGGGTGGGGGGACAGGGATGGATAGCAAAATAGCAAAGTAAAATACAAAGCAAGAAACATAGCCCTAGCCCACGAAACATAGCAAAGTACTCAAAAGATGACAGGAGTGCAGCTAGACGAGCATGGAGAACAGCAGAGTTATTATCATGGAGAACATGACAAAATTAGTGTATGAAGGGAGCATGCAAGTACAGGAAGTCAATGTGAGGAAGAACACAAGAAAATTGCCCATCAAAACGACCAAACAGATGTGGGTCAGGGACAACAAAAGTAAACTAAATTACTGTTGCTCAGAAGCATGTTGTTGGGAGTATACCAGTCATCTTATATACCGCCCTCTAGTGACAACTCACAATGTATAATGCCACTCATGTACTAATACATTACTTGGACTGAACATGACCCAAAGAGTTCTAAACAAGTCAAAGTAGTCATTGTCTCTTTCCTTTGAGTCTCAATCATTATGAACCCATAACATGGTGTCAGAAGTGAGCTGATATAGTGAGCAGTAAACATCAGAGAATCGATTGAGATCGTTTAGAGAGTTGAAGTAGCCAGCCTTCAACCGGAAAAGAGAGTTTTACAGGGTAAGCAACTTTCTCTAACTGTACAAACCAGAGTTGCACATGTGTGTACGTACATAAGCCGCTACACACGATAAAGCCTACCCATCATAGCCATGGCGTCCTATCAAATACCGCCACCAGAAGCAATGAACTGTAAAGGAGATCTTGCCAATAACTGGAGTTTTTTCAGAGAGAGTTTCGAAGATTATCGAAAAGCTGTCGAGCTAGATAAAAAAGATGAAGCAATCCAAGTTGCACTGCTAAAAAGTGTTATGGGAAAAGAATGCAAGAACATTCTAAAGCAACTTCAGCTCACAGATGATGAATTAAAAAGCCACACTACTATCCTAGATAAGCTTCAGGTACATTTTGCTCCGTCCAGAAATCTATTGTATGAGAGATACATATTTCATACCGCAGATCAGCAGCCAAATGAAACTGTTGATCAGTATGTTATTAGATTAAGACAGCTGGCGGAGAAATGTAAATTCACACAGCTTGAAACAGAGATGATACGAGACAGGCTAGTGCTTGGTACCAAAGATAAATCCGCCAGAGCACGTCTCTTCCGAGAAAAGGAGTGTGATTTGAAGCGAGCAATTGAAAGCCTGAGGATAAGTGAGCTTACTCAAGAGCAACTAAAGAAAATAGATGTGCCACTTACTGAAACAGTAAGTTACGTGAAAAACACAAATCCAGTGAGCACCGTAAAAGCAAAGAATCCTCCAATGGCTTGAAGCAGCACAACAAGAACAAAACTAAGCACAAAGATGACAAGAGGAGTCAAAAGTGCAAACCTGCAAATATTGTGGTTCCTCACATGAGCGAAACAGAGATAAATGTCCAGCTTATGGAAAAAAGTGCTCACAGTGTGGGAAGATGAATCACTTCCAGCCAGTATGCAGACAGAAAAAGCTCAATCAAGTACACGAGATTTCTTCAGATACTGATTCCGAAGAATCGCTTTTGGCATACAGCTGATTGGGGCTGTCAACAGTGGAAACAGAATGCTTACTGTTCCATTAACATTTGATGCAGACAACGGTGAGATTGTAGTCAGATGTCAAATTGACACGGGTGCGACATGCAATGTAATGTCCTTTGCCAGCTTGTGTAAACTTCACCAGACGTCTGAACCTAAAATCAAGAAATCTACTGCCAAGTTGAAGCTGTATGATGACAGTATCATTGATGTCATGGGAGAGTGTAATCTCAGATGTCACTACAAAGGACATAAACATCGACTTAACTTCAAAATAGTCGATGCAAAACAACCTCCACTACTGTCAAGCCAGACTTGTACACTGATGGGTCTCATAAGTGTACACATAAATGATGCAGTCAATAGTGTTGAACAACATTATGCAGTTGAAGCCATATCAGAGCAAGATTGGGTTCACGAATTTAAGGATGTGTTTGAAGGACTTGGATGCCTTGCAGGAGATTACCACATTGAGATTGATCCATCTGTGAGACCGGTCCAGAATGCACCACGCCGTGTTCCAGTTCCAATGAAGGATAAACTCTATGACAAAATATGTGAATTGGAGACACAACACATCATAGCAAAGGTAACTGAGCCAACAGCATGGATAAGTAGCCTAGTAGTCGTGGATAAGCCGGGAAAGATGCGAATTTGCCTAGATCCACGCGAGCTAAATAAAGCCATTAAGCGACCCAAATACCAGATGCCCACACTAGATGAGATATTGCCAACACTAGCTAATGCAAAATACTTCACTGTTCTAGATGCGAAAGAAGGATTTCATCAGGTGAAACTCGATGAAGAAAGCTCGTACTTAACAACATTTTGGACTCCATTTGGCAGATATCGCTATCTCAGAATGCCATTTGGGATAAATTCTGCTCCAGAAGAATACCAGCGACGACAGATCGAGATTGTACAGGGCCTACCTGGAACAGCCGTCATCGCTGATGATATTCTAGTGTATGGCTGTGACATAGCTGAACACGATAGGAATCTGAGAGCAGTACTACAACGTGCCAGAGAGACAAATCTGAAGCTCAACAGGAAAAAGCTCAGACTGCGACTCAGTGAAGTAACATACATGGGGCAAAGGTTGACTAGCAATGGAGTGCGGCCAGATCCACGAAAGGTAGAAGCAATTCAGAACATGACACGACCAGACTCGAAGAAAGCGGTCCAGCGTCTGCTAGGATGCATCAACTACCTTTCTCGATACTTGCCAAGGCTTGCGGATGTAAGTGAGCCACTACGAAAGTTGACTGAGCGCACAGCGCTGTTCACATGGCAGTCACAGCAAGAAGAGTCCTTCACGCAATTAAAGGACATGATCACTAGCGCTCCAGTACTCAAGTATTACGACTTGAAGGAAGAGGTTACAATCCAATGTGATGCCTCAGAAAAAGGACTAGGAGCAACTCTCCTTCAGAACGGGCAACCAGTTGTGTTTGCGTCCCGTTCCTCACATCTGCAGAGCAAAACTATGCACAAATTGAGAAAGAATGTCTAGCCATAGTTTTCTCATGTGAGCGATTTGATCAATATCTACATGGTCGAGAGATGATCACCGTGAATACTGACCACAAGCCTTTGGTTCCCATATTCACAAAGCCGATACATACAGCGCCAAAACGACTTCAACGTATGCTCCTGAGATTACAGAAGTACAACTTAAAGGTACAGTACCTACCCGGCAGTCAGATGTACATTGCCGACATGCTGAGCAGAGCATACTTGAAGACAACAGGAACGAGCCATTTGTCTGAACATCAGATATTTCATCTCAGACAAGAAGAGCAACTGTATGCAGAGATTGAATCAATCCAACAATCCAAATACATACGAATGAAGGATACTACTAAACTTCAAATCAACAATGCGACAAAGGAAGATCCAGTACTTCAAACGCTAAAGACAGTAGTACTGGGAGGATGGCCAGAGAACAGAGATGAAGTTCCAGTGTGTATCCGTGAGTACTTTGGATTTCGAGATGAGATCACAGTACAAGATGGCACAATGTATAAAGGAATGCGAGCCATCATACCCAAATCAATGCAGAGCCTGATGCTGATGCGAGTTCACTCCAGTCATCTCGGTGTAGAAGCTTGCCTCCGTAGGGCTAGAGAAGTGTTGTATTGGCCAGGGATGACAAGTCAGATAAAAGATAGAGTCAGTCAATGCGATGCCTGTAACGAGTTCCTCAACAAACAGCAGAAGGAACCGATGATGTCTTACGAGATACCGGAATGTGGATGGAGTATAGTCAGTCAGGATCTTTTTCACTACAGACATACTGACAGAAGGTTATCACAGACAATGGTCCTCAGTTCATAGCCGCAGATTACGAGGAATTCAGTAGAGAGTGGGAGTTTGAGCACAAAACATCCTCACCATACCACAGTCAGAGCAATGGAAAAGCAGAATCAGCCGTCAAAATTGCGAAAAACATCATCAAGAAGGTGACAAAGGCAAAACAGGATCTACATCTTGCGATTCTAGACTGGCGTAACACACCCGCTGCAAATGGTAGCAGTCCGGTACAGAAACTCATGTCTCGACGAACACGTACCCTACTGCCGACAACAGAGGTCTTTCTTCAACCGAAAGTTATCACAGGTGTACCAGAGACCATTAGACACCAGAAACAGAGAGCTAAACAACAGTATGACAAAACCGCTAAACCCCTACCTCAGCTGCAAATTGGACAGCCAATAAGATTGCAGCCAAACAACCACAACATCCAGTGGAAACAGGGCAGATGCGTCGACAGTGATGGATCACGTTCATATCTCATTGAACTAGATAATGGACAAGTGCTAAGACGTAACCGTAAACATCTACGCGCATCTACTCTTCCTTCAGAGGTGACCAACTCGAGTGGAGCAACAGTTCAACCGCCAGCAGTTTCTACTTCGAATGGTCCACAGGATGAACCAGTGAATGCTAAGATGGACAAATCAAAAAGTCCAACTAACCCAGCAGAGATTCCACCGAGCCCTGGCAAGAGTTCAGTGAAATCCACTCGTACTAGATCAAACATCAAACCACCATCCAAATACAAGGACTTTATCCTTAAGTAGTTTGTCACATGACAATGGACACTAAATACTGTCATGAGCTAAAGAGAAGAAGAAGAAAAAAACAATTCCTGAATCAAATATGAGTTTTACATTACTCAACTTTTACTTGAACTTCTGGAGATAAACATTTCAATATTAAACATTTGTCTTAAAAAAGAAAGGAGATGTTGGGAGTATACCAGTCATCTTATATACCGCCCTCTAGTGACAACTCACAATGTATAATGCCACTCATGTACTAATACATTACTTGGACTGAACATGACCCAAAGAGTTCTAAACAAGTCAAAGTAGTCATTGTCTCTTTCCTTTGAGTCTCAATCATTATGAACCCATAACATGGTGTCAGAAGTGAGCTGATATAGTGAGCAGTAAACATCAGAGAATCGATTGAGATCGTTTAGAGAGTTGAAGTAGCCAGCCTTCAACCGGAAAAGAGAGTTTTACAGGGTAAGCAACTTTCTCTAACTGTACAAACCAGAGTTGCACATGTGTGTACGTACATAAGCCGCTACACACGATAAAGCCTACCCATCATAGCCATGGCGTCCTATCAAATACCGCCACCAGAAGCAATGAACTGTAAAGGAGATCTTGCCAATAACTGGAGTTTTTTCAGAGAGAGTTTCGAAGATTATCGAAAAGCTGTTGAGCTAGATAAAAATGATGAAGCAATCCAAGTTGCACTGCTAAAAAGTGTTATGGGAAAAGAATGCAAGAACATTCTAAAGCAACTTCAGCTAACAGATGATGAATTAAAAAGCCACACTACTATCCTAGATAAGCTTCAGGTACATTTTGCTCCGTCCAGAAATCTATTGTATGAGAGATATATATTTCATACCGCAGATCAGCAGCCAAATGAAACTGTTGATCAGTATGTTATTAGATTAAGACAGCTGGCGGAGAAATGTAAATTCACACAGCTTGAAACAGAGATGATACGAGACAGGCTAGTGCTTGGTACCAAAGATAAATCCGCCAGAGCACGTCTCTTCCGAGAAAAGGAGTGTGATTTGAAGCGAGCAATTGAAAGCCTGAGGATAAGTGAGCTTACTCAAGAGCAACTAAAGAAAATAGATGTGCCACTTACTGAAACAGTAAGTTACGTGAAAAACACAAATCCAGTGAGCACCGTAAAAGCAAAGAATCCTCCAATGGCTTGAAGCAGCACAACAAGAACAAAACTAAGCACAAAGATGACAAGAGGAGTCAAAAGTGCAAACCTGCAAATATTGTGGTTCCTCACATGAGCGAAACAGAGATAAATGTCCAGCTTATGGAAAAAAGTGCTCACAGTGTGGGAAGATGAATCACTTCCAGTCAGTATGCAGACAGAAAAAGCTCAATCAAGTACACGAGATTTCTTCAGATACTGATTCCGAAGAATCGCTTTTTGGCATACAGCTGATTGGGGCTGTCAACAGTGGAAACAGAATGCTTACTGTTCCATTAACATTTGATGCAGACAACGGTGAGATTGTAGTCAGATGTCAAATTGACACGGGTGCGACATGCAATGTAATGTCCTTTGCCAGCTTGTGTAAACTTCACCAGACGTCTGAACCTAAAATCAAGAAATCTACTGCCAAGTTGAAGCTGTATGATGACAGTATCATTGATGTCATGGGAGAGTGTAATCTCAGATGTCACTACAAAGGACATAAACATCGACTTAACTTCAAAATAGTCGATGCAAAACAACCTCCACTACTGTCAAGCCAGACTTGTACACAGATGGGTCTCATAAGTGTACACATAAATGATGCAGTCAATAGTGTTGAACAACATTATGCAGTCCAACGCGAAGTGGTTAATCTCACAAACTTACAAACCCACCACACAAAGTCACCTCAGACTCACCACAAACTCATAACAATCCTTCCTCAAACCAACCACAAACCAAACACAAACTATAGACCAAGTGCATAAATCCACCTCGAACCTACAAAACTTGGCTCAATCAAACCCATTACAGCCCTGTTTCAAACCTGCCAAAAACCCTCCACAAACCCACCTTGAACCCACCACAAACTTAGCTTAACCTGTCGCGAACCTAACTCATCTCAACACATCCCAAACTCAGCCCATCTCAAGCCCATTACAACCCCTGCCCCTCCTCAGAAACACTGTCCAAACTTGGATACAAATGCTTCTAAACCACTGTGACTTTTTTTCTTCAAAGCTCTGTATATCAGTACAGTTGTACAGTTTCATTCTTGGACCCGTTCAGGACCAGTATTTGCTTTAGACTTAGACTTGACCTTCATGACTCATAACTCAGACCTAAGATTCGACTCAACTGACTCGGGGCGAACTCATCCTCAACACTGGGTACTCAGACGCGTGGATTGAAAAATTCAAATAATACAAGACGGAGGATAAGAATATGCAAATGAGGACCTTAAAGTAAACCCTCCAGCTCGATGGTCTAACTTTTTTGGGTTAAACCCGATTCAGTCTAACTTTAGGACCATTCAGACACACAGTGTTTAACTCAATTGAGTTGAACCATGAATTCAACGGAATCTTAAGTCACTCCTTGGTTATTAATGCAGTGTAATTAAAGCAAATGGAGGGAAGCCACCCTTGACCTATCAACGGCTTCTTACAGTCTTATCAAAGATGACTCCGCCAAGACATGCAGCCTGAGCCAGCTGTTAGTAAAGAGTGCATCGGTGGTAAGTCGATTGCAGTAAACAATTTTTCTATGAGGTCGTTCAGACACAGTTCTTAAGTCGGTTTAAACTAATGGTTCAACTCGATCGAGTTCAACTCTTTGTGTCTGAACAGTTCTAAAGTTAGACCGAATTGAGTTTGACCCGGAAAAATTAGACCGTCGAGCTGGAGGGTTTATCTTTAAACCGCTTTGGGTTTATCTTTTAGCACGGTGTGTGGACAGATTAAAAATGACCATGTAGTGACTGCTCCTTTAACTTCATATTCTAAATAAAACAAACGACCAATCAACACAGACCAGAGAAGAGTAACTGGTACCCTGCAAGCTACAGGGAATGTATATAGTTTTTCGCTGGTTTGTGAACATGTGTGTTATGACGGCAGCCTTTGTTTTTCCTGTCGCAGTTTTACATGGATCCATCATCTGGCTCATCATGCTGTCGCTTGCTTCTTGACCAGGGGGGACCTCTGGATCAGCTGGGAGGAGGGGCAGAAGGCAAGTTATGTTTCCACCCAATTCACCTGACATCATTACCCATGATAAATATTGGGAGGCGGAGGGGCCCATATCATTACATACAGCTTGACTCCCAAAATGGCAGACCATTGGTAGGTATAGCCGTATGTTACATCAGTGCAAGGGGTTTATATTTTGTAAATGACTACAATTACTCATTAAAAGTTTATGTGATTAAATCAAGCTGTGTGTGCTCAGCATTGAGTTGATTGAATTTTGACCCTCCTACTGTCTGACCATTCACTGTGGTTTTCAATGATAGATAAACTATGCCAGCCTGCTATATAATATCATGAGGTGAATGCATCTACAAAGTACACAGTCAACCCTCCTACTGTTGTGTGAACATTCAATATCATCCACTGTGGTTTTGAATGATAGATACACTTTGCCAGCCTGTAATGTGATATCATGTGGTGAATGCATCTACAAAATACACAGTCAACCCTCCTACTGTCTGACCATTCAATATCATCCACTGTGGTTTTGAATGAAAGATAAACTATGCCAGCCTGCAATATGATACCATTTGGTGAATGCATCTACAAAGTACACAGTCAACCCTCCTACTGTGTGAACATTTAATATCATCCACTGTGATTTTGGATGATAGATCAACTTTGCCAGCCTGCAATATGATATCGCTTTTGATGAATGCATCTACACAGTACACAGTCAACCCTATAACAAAAGAGACAAAGGGGCAACAGTTCCTCATAGAAAAAAACATTGTGGCCAATGGTTGCTGTCACAAAGAGTTGAACAAAAGAGGGTCCTTGATTGCAGGTGTTTACACACTTGTGTTAGGGTGTGTTTGTATAAATGTAACACTCTTATGATATTTTACCTGGGATGGGCATACTGGATATCCTTTCATCGATGCCATCATGATTCAGCTCAAGCAGGAAGGATGGATCCATCGTCTGGCTCATCATGCTGTCGCTTGCTTCTTGACCAGGGGGGACCTCTTGATCAGCTGGGAGGAGGAGCAGAAGGCAAGTTATGTTTCCACCCAATTTACCTGACATCATTACCCATGATAAATATTGGGAGGCGGACGGGCCCATAGAGTTTGACTCCCAAAATGGCAGACCATTGGTAGGTATAGCCTTATGTTACATCAGTGCAAGGGGTTTATATTTTGTAAATGACTACAATTACTCATTAAAAGTTTATGTGATTAAATCAAGCTGTGTGTCTAAAGTCTCAGCATTGAGTTGATTGAATTTTGACCCTCCTACTGTCTGAACAAACAATATCATCCACTGTGATTTTGAATGATAGATAAACTATGCCAGCCTGCTACTTGATATCATGTGGTGAATGCATCTACAGAGTACACAGTCAACCCTCCTACTGTGTGAACATTCAATATCATCCACTCTGGTTTTGAATGATAGATACACTTTGCCAGCCTACTATGTGATATCATGTGGTGAATGCATCTACACAGTACACAGTCAACCCCATATCAAAAGGGACAAAAGGTCCACGGTTGCTTTCACAAAGAAAAACATTGTGGTCCACAGTTGCTGTCACAAAGAGTTGAACAAAAGACGGTCCACGATTGCAGGTGTTTACACACTTGTGTGTGTACGGATTTTTTTATATAAATGTTACTCTCTTATGATATTTTACCTGACAGGGTCATACTGGATATCCTTTCATTGATGCCATCATGATTCAGCTCAAGCAGGAAGGATGGATCCATCATCTGGTTCATCATGCTGTCGCTTGCTTCTTGACCAGGGGGGACCTCTGGATCAGCTGGGAGGAGGGGCAGAAGGCAAGTTATGTTTCCACCCAATTCACCTGACATCATTACCCATGATAAATATTGGGAGGCGGAGGGGCCCCATATCATTACATACAGCTTGACTCCCAAAATGGCAGACAATTGGTAGGTATAGCCGTATGTTACATCAGTGCAAGGGGTTTATATTTTGTAAATGACTACAATTACTCATTAAAAGTTTATGTGATTAAATCAAGCTGTGTGTGCTCTGCATTGAGTTGATTGAATATTGACCCTCCTACTGTCTGACCATTCGATATCATCCACTGTGGTTTTCAATGATAAATAAACTATGTCAGCCTGCTATATGATATCATGTAGTGAATGCATCTACAAAGTACACAGTCAACCCTCCTACTGTTGTGTGAACATTCAATATCATCCACTGTGGTTTTGAATGATAGATACACTTTGCCAGCCTGTAATGTGATATCATGTGGTGAATGTATCTACAAAATACACAGTCAACCCTCCTACTGTCTGACCATTCAATATCATCCACTGTGGTTTTGAATGAAAGATAAACTATGCCAGCCTGCAATATGATACCATTTGGTGAATGCATCTACAAAGTACACAGTCAACCCTCCTACTGTGTGAACTTAATATCATCCACTGTGGTTTTGAATGATAGATAAACTTAGCCAGCCTGCAATAGGATATCATTTTGTGAATGCATCTACACAAAACACAGTCAACCCTATAAAAAAAGAGACAAACGGGCAACGGTTCCTCATAGAGAAAGACATTGTGGCCCACGGTTGCTGTCACAAAGAGTTGAACAAAAGAGGGTCCATGATTGCAGGTGTTTACACACTTGCGTGTGTACAGATGTGTTTGTATAAATGTTACACTCTCATGATATTTAACCTGACAGGGTCGTACCTGATATCCGTTCATCAATGCCATCATGATTCAGCTCAAGCAGGAAGGATGGATGCATCATCTGGCTCATCATGCTGTCGCTTTGACCAGGGGGGACCTCTGGATCAGCTGGGAGGAAGGGCAGAAGGCAAGTTATGTTTCCACCCAATACACCTGACATCATTACCCATGATAAATATTGGGATGCGGATGGGCCCCATATCATTACATACAGTTTGACTCCCAAAATGGCAGACCATTGGTAGGTATATAGGTATAGCCGTATGTTACATCAGTGCAAGGGGTTTATATTTTGTAAATGACTTCAATTGTGGCGTATCGTGGCCTAGCGGTTAAGAGCACCAAACTCAAGCTCTGTTGCTTCTGTTCAGCAGAGTGTGGGTTCGAGTCCCGGTCGTGGCACTTGTGTCCTTAAGCAAGACACTTAACCATTATTGCTTCATCCTTCGGATGGGACGTTAAGCCGTAGGCCCCTTGTGTACCATCCATGCACGTAAAGACCCCAGTACACACTTGTCGCTAAGAGAAGGGGTTCGCCCGGTGTGTCTGGCAGTGCGTTTATCTTCAATCATTTGAAGGCTGCACTCAAAAGGAAGAAGAAGAAGAATTACTCATTAAAAGTTTATGTGATTAAATCAAGCTGTGTGTGTAAAGTCTCAGCATTGAGTTGATTGAATTTTGACCCTCCTACTGTCTGACCATTCACTTTGGTTTTCAATGATAGATAAACTATGCCAGCCTGCTATATGATATCATGTGGTGAATGCATCTACAAAGTACACAGTCAACCCTCCTACTGTTGTGTGAACATTCAATATCATCCACTGTGGTTTTGAATGATAGATACACTTTGCCAGCCTGTAATGTGATATCATGTGGTGAATGCATCTACAAAATACACAGTCAACCCGCCTACTGTGTAAACATTCAATATCATCCACTGTGGTTTTGAATGATCGGTAAATTTTGCCAGCCTGCATGATACCATTTGGTGAATGCATCTACACAGTACACAGTCAACCCTCCTACTGTGTGTACTCAATTTCATCCACAATGATTTTGAATGATAGATTAACTATGCCAGCCTGCAATATTATATCATTTGGTGCATGCATCTACAAAATACACAGTCAACCCTCCTACTGTATGAACATTCAGAATCATCCACTGCGGTTTTGATTGATAGATCAACTTTGCCAGCCTGCAATATGATATCACTTTTGATGAATGCATCTACACAGTACACAGTCAACCCTATAACAAAAGAGACAAAAGGGCAACGGTTCCTCATAGAGAAAAACATTGTGGCCCACGGTTGCTGTCACAAAGAGTTGAACAAAAGAGGGTCCATGATTGCAGGTGTTTACACACTTGTGTTAGGGTGGGTCCACATTCAAACCGTGGACCTATAACAAAAGGGATAATAGGTCCACGGTTGCTATCACAAAGGAAATCATTGTGGTCCATGGTTGCTATCACAAAGAGTTGAACAAAGGAGGGTCCACGATTGCTGGTGTTTACACACGTGTGTGTATTTGTATAAATGTTACACTCTTATGATATTTTACTTGACAGGGTCATACTGGATATCCTTTCATCGATGCCATCGTGATTCAGCTCAAGCAGGAAGGATGGATCCATCATCTGGCTCATCATGCTGTCACTTGCTTCTTAACCAGGGGGGCCTCTGGATCAGCTGGGAGGAGGGGCAGAAGGCAAGTTATGTTTCCACCCAATTCACCTGACATCATTACCCATGATAAACATTGGGAGGCGGAGGGGCCCCATATCATTACATACAGCTTGACTCCCAAAATGGCAGACCATTGGTAGGTATAGCCGTATGTTACATCAGTGCAAGGGGTTTATATTTTGTAAATGACTACAATTACTCATTAAAAGGTTATGTGATTAAATCAAGCTGTGTGTGTAAAGTCTCAGCATTGAGTTGATTGAATTTGTACCCTCCTACTGTCTGACCATTCACTGTGGTTTTCAATGATAGATAAACTATGTCAGCCTGCTATATGATATCATGTGGTGAATGCATCTACAAAGTACACAGTCAACCCTCCTACTGTTGTGTGAACATTCAATATCATCCACTGTGGTTTTGAATGATAGATACACTTTGCCAGCCTGTAATGTGATATCATGTGGTGAATGTATCTACAAAATACACAGTCAACCCTCCTACTGTCTGACCATTCAATATCATCCACTGTGGTTTTCAATAAAAGATAAACTATGCCAGCCTGCAACATGATACCATTTGGTGAATGCATCTACACAGTACACAGTCAACCCTCCTACAGTTGTGTGAACATTCAATATCATCCACTGTGGTTTTGAATGATAGATACACTTTGCCAGCCTGTAATGTGATATCATGTGGTGAATGCATCTCCAAAATACACAGTCAACCGTCCTACTGTCTGACCATTTAATATCATCCACTGTGGTTTTCAATGATAAATAAACTTTGCCAGCCTGCAATATGATGTGGTGAATGCATCAACAAAGTACACAGTCAACCCTCCTACTGTGTGAACATTCAATATCATCCACTGTGGTTTTTGAATGATAGATAAATTATGCCATTCTGCAAAACCTTATATCATTTGGTGAATGCATCTACACAGTACACAGTCAACCCTCCTACTGTGTGAACATTCAATATCATCCACTGTGGTTTTGAATGATAGATCAACTTTGCCAGCCTATTATGTTTTTCGAGATTATGTCTATTATGTTTTTATCTTTTTCAAGAAGTGTATTGTGATTAATTTCATGTAACTGTTTTTAGTGCCTTTGAACAATTTTTGTTGATTTTGGCGCTATTTAAATGTTTTCTGATTGATTGATTGATTGATATGTGATATCATGTGATGAATGCATCTACACAGTACACAGTCAACCCTCCTACTGTGTGAACATTCAATATCACCCACTGTGGTTTTGAATGATAGATCAACTTTGCCAGTCTATTATGTGATATCATGTGATGAATGCATCTACACAGTACACAGTCAACCCTCCTACTGTGTGAACATTCAATATCATCCACTCTGGTTTTGAATGATAGATACACTTTGCCAGCCTACTATGTGATATCATGTGGTGAATGCATCTACAAAGTACACAGTCAACCCTCCTACTGTTGTGTGAACATTCAATATCATCCACTCTGGTTTTGAATGATAGATACACTTTGCCAGCCTACTATGTGATATCATGTGGTGAATGCATCTACAAAGTACACAGTCAACCCTCCTACTGTTGTGTGAACATTCAATATCATCCACTGTGGTTTTGAATGATAGATACACTTTGCCAGCCTGTAATGTGATATCATGTGGTGAATGCATCTACAAAATACACAGTCAACCCTCCTACTGTCTGACCATTCAATATCATCCACTGTGGTTTTGAATGAAAGATAAACTATGCCAGCCTGCAACATGATACCATTTAGTGAATGCATCAACACAGTACACAGTCTACCCTCCTACTGTTGTGTGAACATTCAATATCATCCACTGTGGTTTTGAATGATAGATACACTTTGCCAGCCTGTAATGTGATATCATGTGGTGAATGCATCTCCAAAATACACAGTCAACCCTCCTACTGTCTGACCATTCAATATAATCTACTGTGGTTTTCAATGATAAATAAACTTTGCCAGCCTGCAATATGATGTGGTGAATGCATCTACAAAGTACACAGTCAACCCTCCTACTGTGTGAACATTCAATATCATCCACTGTGGTTTTTGAATGATAGATAAACTATGCCATTCTGTAATAACTTATATCATTTGGTGAATGCATCTACACAGTACACAGTCAACCCTCCTACTGTGTGAACATTCAATATCATCCACTGTGGTTTTGAATGATAGATCAACTTTGCCAGCCTACTATGTTTTTCAAGATTATGTCTATTATGTTTTTATTTTTTTCAAGAAGTGTATTGTAATTAATTTCATGTAACTGTCTTTAGCGCCTTAGAACAATTTTTGTTGATTTTGGCGCTATTTAAATGTTTTCTGATTGATTGATTGATTGATATGTGATATCATGTGATGAATGCATCTACACAGTACACAGTCAACCCTCCTACTGTGTGCATCTACACAGTACACAGTCAACCCTCCTACTGTGTGAACCTGCAATATCACCCACTGTGGTTTTGAATGATAGATCAACTTTGCAAGTCTATTATGTGATATCATGTGGTGAATGCATCTACACAGTACACAGTTAACCCTCCTACTGTGTGAACATTCAATATCATCCACTGTGGTTTTGAATGATAGATCAACTTTGCCAGTCTATTATGTGATATCATGTGGTGAATGCATCTACACAGTACACAGTCAACCCTCCTACTGTCCGACCACTCAATATCATTCACTGTGGTTTATGATAGCTAAACTTTGCAAGCCTGCTATGTGATATCATGTGATGAATGCATCTACACAGTACACAGTCAACCCTCCTACTATGTGAACATTCAATATCATCTACTGTGGTTTATGATAGCTTAACTTTGCAAGCCTGCAATGTGATATCATGTGATGAATGCATCTACACAGTACACAGTCAACCCTCCTACTGTGTGAACATTCAATATCATCCACTCTGGTTTTGAATGATAGATACACTTTGCCAGCCTACTATGTGATATCATGTGGTGAATGCATCAACACAGTACACAGTCAACCCTCCTACTGTGTGAACATTCAATATCATCCACTGTGGTTTTCAATGATAGATCAACTTTGCCAGTCTATTATGTGATATCATGTGGTGAATGCATCTACATAGTACAAAGTCAACCCTCCTACTGTGTGAACATTCAATATCATCCACTGTGGTTTTGAATGATAGATCAACTTTGCCAGTCTATTATGTGATATCATGTGGTGAATGCATCTACACAGTACACAGTCAACCCTCCTACCGTGTGAACATTCAATATCATCCACTGTGGTTTTGAATGATAGATCAACTTTGCCAGTCTATTATGTGATATCATGTGGTGAATGCATCTACACAGTACACAGTCAACCCTCCTACTGTGTGAACATTCAATATCATCCACTGTGGTTTTGAATGATAGATCAACTTTGCCAGCCTATTATGTGATATCATGTGGTGAATGCATTTACACAGTACACAGTCAACCCTCCTTCTGTCCGACCACTCAATATCATTCACTGTGGTTTATGATAGCTAAACTTTGCAAGCCTGCTATGTGATATCATGTGATGAATGCATCTACACAGTACACAGTCAACCCTCCTACTGTGTGAACATTCAATATCATCTACTGTGGTTTATGATAGCTTAACTTTGCAAGCCTGCAATGTGATATCTTGTGGTGAATGCATCGACACAGTATACAGTCAGCCCTCCTACTGTCTGACCATAACATTAAAAAACGATCAAATATTTCCCAGGGTGGAAGCCAACATTGTTTTCAGTCATTTTAAATAGGTTGCCTCATTAGTCAGGATCGTCTACACTCCCAACTTTCAACCAATTAACACAGCTTTTTTCATGAGGGCAGTATACAACTCCTCAAATTGTAAATACACCATTACCTCATTGGGTGAGATTTGACTTCAGTGTGCACTCCTGTCCAATCACAACAGGTGTTTGACAAGTGGTTGTTGGATGCTGACTACAGTCTGAATGCAGGGAACTGGATGTGGTTGTCAGCCAGTGCATTCTTCCATCAGTATTTCAGAGTCTACAGCCCCATTGCCTTCGGGAAGAAAACAGAATAAAAAATGGAGATTACATCAGGTAAACTATCTAATCCTTTATAAGACTCTTCCACACCAGACAAATTCCCTGGGAAAATTCTCTGGGAGAATTTGGTGTATGTTTTCACACTAAAATTACTAAACCTAGCAAACTCCTAGGAAGTAACCCCTGCTTGTGAGTAGGGTTGTGTCATGACTAAGTGGTTTAGTGCGTCGGACTCAAGTTCTGATGGCTGAACCAGTGTGGGTTCGAATCCCGGTCATGACAACTTGTGTCCTTAAGCAAAGCATCCAACCCTAATTGCTTCTCTTAACTCGGGTATATAAATGGGAATTTGAACCTGCAAGGGATGAGACAGTATTGTGTTGGATTAACCCCTTAATAAGCAGCTTGGGCTGTGTGCTCCCCAGGGAGTTTAGAAAGTTAGAGGAATGGTCTAAGTATGCTCGATGAACAGGGATAAAGTTGTAAAGCGCCTTGATCTAGCTATTAGGATATGTACGTGCACAATTTAAGAACCAAGTATTAGTATTGATTTATTAATGTACGAGATTAGGGTCACAAATAGCCTCAAAATTTGACCTTCCTCCACTGCTACATTTTTAAAACAACACCATATTTCTGCTTTGCAATATTTTTCCAGAAATATTTATCAGAACAATTTAGTTTATAGAATCACTATCATTAGCCAAGACTTGGCGTATAGTGAGGATGATCTGAAAGATAGAGAAATGCATAGTCTCTAAACTAAAAGGGGTTAATTACTTTCACGATTTGTGAAATTTATTTGGACAGAAAATATCTTCCAGTCCTGAAGAAGACGCCCATCCAGTACATCTACGAGCCCTGGACAGCGCCACGCAGTATAAAGGAGAAAGCAGGGTGCCTCGCGGGAACGGAGTGCCCAAATCCCATCGTCGATCACATCGACGTCATGAAGAGAAACATGGCCAGAATGAAACAAATGAGGGCGACAAAATACGGGGACAAAAATAATGCTGACACAACAAAAGAGGCGGGGACAGCTAAAAAGAAGGAGGGTAAGCTCACAAAGTTCTAGTCTTATATTTGTAAAAAGCATGTTTTGCACTTCTGCGTCCCATATGATCGAACCAAGGCGGAAGGCCGACTTTTATTATGCGCAGAGATGCGCTTTGTGTTCTGTTTTCCATGAGGGCCTGTGGTGAAATGCGGACATAAGATTTCTCAGGATTTTTCCTGATTTCAGGATTTTCTCAAAGTCTCATTGAGCCTTCAAAATTTCTTGAAAGAAATACAGCAGTCACCAAATAGAGAAAGAAATTGTCCACATTGTGATTAAGCCTGTAGTTTTATATTTCTGGTGATTCACAGAGTCTTTATTAAACCTCCTAAATTGTTATATCTTGGACGGTCTGGGCCTAGAATATAAAGGGAACCCAGACCAGCAAACCACCTTTTTTTTTAAAGGAATTTCCACATTCGTGAAATCTCATTCCTGGCAATGAATCTACCTTACAGCAAACTTTCAATTGAAGGAAAGAATGACACAAAACAGTGTGGTTCTATTTCAATTCTCTTAAGGTGTCAACAATACAAACTTTTAAAGTTAGTCTCTGGGGAACTGCTGTGCTTACTATCATTGGCAGTTTAGTTCTTGATTTACTTTCATTAAAACTGAGTCAGTAATTATGCAGATTGAGTTCAGGATGCAATTTAAGGATTTCACAGTGGCCTATAAATCCCACTGGTTTTGAACAGGCAGAAGCAAAGACTCTAGCTTTTTCTTTAAAAAGAATTGTATTTGAGCATAACATCCAGTTTTCGTTGCTTGTGAGGTAAACATAGCAGCACATATAGAGAAGTAAGCTAAACTCTGGCAGCTTCATTCGATATAAAATAAATTCTGTTTGACATCTTTTTGTGGAAATAAGATTTGCCAGGGTTCAACATTTAAAAAAAAACCCACTTGCTTTCAATTTCGAGGAGGAATTCCTAAGAGAACTACCCATATTTTTTTTAATTTTGTGGCCCACTCCTGATGTCACCTTGAGCAAGGGAAGGTGGCTGGGAGTGACTGTCAATATAAAAAAAGCTAAAATATTAGTTTGAATTTGTTTTCAGGGAGCAAGAAGAGAAAGACCTTAGACACAAACGAGAATTCCACTTCAAAGAAGTCCAAGAAGCTGACAGATTTCTACTAGATGCAATCAGGGCTTAAAGAGATGCTCTGCTTTATTTTCCGTTGTTAAGCTCAGAGCAAGAGCGCTACTCCAAGAAAAATAGATTTACTTGGTCCATTGTACAAAAAAAAATGTTTGTTTTTTTCTGCATGCTTTTCTTAATTAAAACGTAACAATTTCCACATGGTATTTGTTTTTAGTAAACAAAATAATGTTATTTTAACATGAAAGTAGTATTCTAACAAGTGCGTCTGTAATTTTAGTGTATCACAGTGGCGTAGCGGGAAAATAAAAAGAATGTTGGGCGGGTTATTTCGAGTGAAGAGAGGAAAGTCTGGGACGACAGGAGGAGGAAATACCCAACACATTATCTCCAGCTCTTTATGCGCGTTTCTTACATATTCTGACGTGTGCTTTTTCACACACTTGACAACAATATTCATATTCCGGGACAGTTTATCCATTCTGATTGATCGAGAGAAGATCCCGTGGCCATGTTTAAAAGTTCAGTATAAACACGGTGAGGAGTGTACGTGTGGCGCGCAAGCTTTACACGGACGCTGGTTTACGCTTAACCCAATCAATCAGACCCTTATTCAATGTAAAATCTATTAGTATCCGCGTGGACACACAACATCTGTTGAGCGACGCATGCAATTTGACCCCTCGCGAAACGGAGCCTGCGTACATTACAGAAAATTTACAAAACAGTTTACAGATTTTCGAACATTTCAATTTTTTTTAACGAAAAGTTTATTTATAAATGGGAATAAAAGAGTAGTGACTCGGTTTTAAACAGCCGTTTAAAACCTTGCAGGGTCGTGGCCTTGCGATAAAGAACCTCACCTTTTGCTCTGTCCTTTATCGCATGGCCATGACCCTGTCGGTCTTAAGCGGCCGTTTAAGACCTCGTCTCCACTCTTTTATTCCCTTATTTATACAGGGTCCATGTGAAGTACTGCCACAGTGGTGTTATATGGACACATACCATAGTCTGATATCTGATTATTAACACCCCAGTGAAAAAGGTATCGCTGTACCAATGTAGTGTACTATATAAATACATGTAGGCTTTACATGTGAATTGTTATAGAAATGTTTAGGTATATGGCTGTGTGGAATGTAAATGTTGAAACCTGTATTATTTAAAGAAAATTTGGCTGTATCTTTGTAACTTATTGTTTGTTAAAAATTAGAACTGGTTTAGTTTGGTCTAGATAACTAGCAGAACTTGCAATCACAGATGTTGGTTCAAATCCAGCCAAGCTAACCACTGATTTCACAGCGACTAGAATAAGAATTATCAACTAGTTACTGAATCACAATTTATTGATTTGTGCAATTCATAATCATAGATGTTGAACCAATGTTTGTATGAGAGAGATTGGCTGTTGCCAGCTTGGTGTTTGGATCCCCTTGTGGGAGTTTGCTGAGTTCCCTTGTTGGGAAGATTATCTAAACAAACAATAAACAACACCCAAACTGTTGGACTCTGATTACGGTGTTATGCTTGATCATTGTCCATGCAAAGCATAATCAGTCTACTAGTGCAGTCCTCAGTCCAACAGAATCAAACAAAACATGCAGTTGGATTTTGATGGATTTTGGTTGGTTAGGGTTATGAAAGTTTTGTAGGTTTTCAGGTAATAATTTTCCTTGTTAAGTGTGCAATGCATTGGTAAACTGAAAAGTACAACCATCAGCAGTTGACATTTTTCTTGGTTGGAGAAAGTAGTGAAAGTTGCAGATATTCCATGAAATCTGACTTTATTTATCAGAATAAGAAAGAGTTGGAGCTTAGCATGGTGTAGGAATTAAGAACTGAGTAGGTTTACAGGTTACAACCATGAGATTGAAATCTCTTTTGGGAGAAGTGTTGGTTTTGAGAAGTACCAGGGTTGAAGGTCGACACGTTTGGAAATTGTCAAAGACCAGTGATCTCACTTGGTGTATCCCAACATATGCATAAAATAACAAGCCTGTGAAAATTTGGGCTCAATTAGTTCATCCAAGTTGCAAGAAAATTGTGAAAGAAAAAACACCCTTGTTGTACAAGTTTGTGTGCTTTCAGATAGGAATAAAAACTTCTTGCAAGAAGCTTTTATTATTTTAGTGAGAAATTACCTCTTTCTCAAAAACTACGTTACTTCAGAGGGAGTCGTTTCCTACAATGTTTTATACTGTCAACAGCTCTCTGTTGCTTGTTCCAAGTAAGTTTTTATGCTAATATCTGTTTTGAGTCATTACCAAACGTGTACGATACCTTTAAGATACAGACTTGAGTGTTGACGTTTAGAACTAGTGTGCTCTGCTCTTTTCCTCAGGTAATGCAAAGATCCAATGTCATGATAACAGCCAACAATTTAGGAATTTTAAAATTGAACCATGGAGATACAATGAAATTATTCTAAGATGACACCCGTTGAAACAAATCTAAACAATTTTTGAGAATAATTTAAAAGTCAAATATCAATTTCATGCCCCCCCCCACAAAACAAACCCCATAAGTAAATAAAAATTATGAATAATAAAAACAAATCAAAAAGACGAAACCAATCAAAAACTCCTCAAAATGCAATTCTTAGCAGCCTTCAGTTGTATGTTGTGGTATTTTAGTGCAAATTACTTGTTTTATTTTTAGTATGTTATTTATATTAAAGTACCTTTTTTCTAGCATTAGTATTAAATGCAGTTACCTGTACTCTGTGCGATAATCATATCTTTCTAGCAGTCATAGATCGGAGGGATTTATGATGAAACAATCTGTTCAAGTTTTGCAATTTGTTTTCACCCAATTTCGTTTTCTTCACCATTTTCAATGTACTCATTTGGGTAGCATTAGTATATATGCAGTTACGTGTACCCTAGTTGTGATAATTGTAACCCCTCGATCCTTCCGAAAGTCATGGATGGGATTTTGCCGAGTACAGCGTAGAAGTAGAAGTGGAAGAAACCATGTGTTAACATTTTGCAATTTTTTTCCCCAGATATTTTCCCCCAATATTTTAAATGTACTCGATGGGGTACACTTCAAATGTTTTTTTAAAAAGGTCAAATAAGAAACAAATGGGTGGAAGACTTCCTCCATGGTATAACTGACCCCCCCCCCCCCCAAAAAAAAAAGTCTGGAAAAAAAATCATGAAAAAAACAGTAAACAAAAAAAGGTTTGCCCAAACGTTATAAAAATGTTGCGCAAAAAAGAAATTGTGTAAAAATGGACCAAATGGCTTGAATTTTGGTTTTTTCCCAAAATTGTCCAACTCTAGCGCGCCAATGTACTTTTTTTCATATTCGCCCCCCCCTAAAAAATTTAAATTAAAATTCGGCCCCCCCCCCCCGAACAAATAATTCCTGGTTACGGGCCAGATTGAGGGTTACGATTATCGCAACTACCTGCACCCCAGCCCCACTAGTTTCTCTACATTTTGGCCTTCAATGGGCAATGCACTTATTTATAAAGAATAACTAATTATGGGTTGTCCTTAACTATAAATTAGTTGTATGCCTAGTTGACAAGTGTCAAAGTCCATTGCATAGACACTACCTTTTACAGATCTCCATTTGTATGTAGTATGTACAACAGTGCCTTATTTACATTCAGAGCTTGTGAAAGTTAAACAAGAAGTCACAATTCCCCTTGCAAGAATTACCCCTCTTAAAACCATTTTGATAAACCAAAACTAACCATAACATAACTATAACTGTTAATACTCACTACTTGATGACAAGTTGTGTCAATAAATGAGTGAAATGTGTTAAAATCTCACCTGACTTTCTGCATAAGTGTGTCATGTCTTATCCATGTCTTCTCAAGAATTAGCCTCACATTCAAATGTATAAGGTCAAAGGGCAAAGTTCATGAAGTTTACGGGTCAGGAGTCACGACAATAAAAACCTATTATGGCTTATCATCAAGTCAGTATGCCCTTATTTTGTAGGTGGATCAAGCAAAGAGCAGGGGACCAAATATTATTATTTTTTATATCCACACAAATGTTGGGTTTTTTTTAAGTTACAAATTCCAGTTGTTATGTGAGGCCTTTATTTACCACTTTTTGCAAATCTAATTAAAGGGATTGGCAAAGCTAATAAAATAGTTGCATACACTGTTCATGTTTTGTGATCAACCGTATAAATGAAATAACAAACCTGTGGAAATTTGGGCAAAATCCGTTGTGAGTCGGGAGAAAATAGTGACAAACTATGCACAATTTTCAGCATGTAAACACACATCTTTAATTTGGGTTGTAATTTAGGTTTTCAGACAGTTTTCTTAAATACGACAAGTTTCATTTCAGAGTGAAACAAATTCACAGAAAAAAATTGTTCTAAATTATGAACTTAATAATCGTTAAGCTTTTAGACTAAAAATAAACAATGATTTTTTATCCCTACCAATCCTGTATAATACCTTTAAATCGGTTATACACCTATGTTCCGAGACCCCTAGCGCATTTTCCTATTCCTAACCCTAACCCTATTCCTAACCCTAACCCTAACCCTAACCCTAACCCTAACCCTAACCCTAACCCTAACCCTAACCCTAACCCTAACCCTAACCCTAACCCTAACCCTAACCCTAACCCTAACCCTAACCCTAACCCTAACCCTAACCCTAACCCTAACCCTAACCCTAACCCTAACCCTAACCCTAACCCTAACCCTAACCCTAACCCTAACCCTAACCCTAACCCTAACCCTAATGTTTTTTGAACATAGGGTTTTCAGCACATAGGGTTGTTGGAATATACAGCAGTCACATTAAAACTAAATAAATTTTCAAAACTAGTATGAAAGACCTTACAAAAAAGTGGTTGTCAACTAATTTTTTGAGTGGGTCTTAAAAAAAATGAATTGAGTCAAGGGAGTGATCCCAGGTCTCAACTCAAGATAAAGCCACTCCCCCATTATCCTTAAAAACAAATACAAAGGATTGGTAAATATCAAGGAGAGCATTGATCAGTATTTACCCTAGCAGCACCAAGTATGAAATATTTGTAATGCCATGGACTTTAAAGCACGCGAACAACAATGGTAATTTTCAAAGACCAGTATCCAAATTTGATGTGACCCAAATGCACAAGAAACATCAATCCTGTGAAAGTTTAAGCTCAATCGATAATGTGAGACGCCAAAAGATAGTGAAAACAAACCCTTGAATGTTTTCACTGTTTTCAAACAGAACTGCGAGATCAAAAACTAATTGTTTTACTCATTTCTCAAAAACTATAGCATTTTAGGCAAAACTATTTCAAGGGAAGTTTTCCACCATGACCATCTTTACATGATGTAATTTATTTGCAAATGTGTAAGCTAAGAAGAAACTATGTGTTTCTATGTGTAAAAACTCTTTTGTGGGAGTGTTGGCTCTGAAAAGAGCCGGTGTGGTCTCGACGTTTCGAACAGTGTACTCTGCTCGTCTTCAGGAGCCAACACACCCACAGAAGAGTTTTATTTTTTACACATGGTTGTACCTGCAAGTTTACTATTTATTTATAGTGTCTTCTTATTTTTCCACACCATCCAAAGCTTCAAATGTGTAAGCATTTAAATTTTCAATCTTACCAATGTTGTGCACACCATTTCAGCAGTACATTACTTGTTAAAAAGAAATTGCAAATAAAAATTATACTTTACTCAGATTCTGAAATGACTGTACTTTCCCTTTAAAAATGGTTGCTATAAATTTGCATCTTAAAGAGGGGCTCCAAGGTCAAATTTAAGTTTGTGTATACTCATTTTCCAATAGACCGTGCAAGTCTTGCGCGTATTCAAACATTTTGGGGACCACTTTGGTCCCACGTACATTGCTTTCACACGTGAAGGAAACAAACTCGTGCATTTTAACGGGTCCTAATGTTCGAATACGCGCGAGACTCATGCACAGTCTATAGATGGAGTCCTCATATGACTGGAAAGAAAGTCTCAAACCTCTCCAGCCATTGAATTTCAAATATCCTTTCAGTGCGAAATTTGTCAACATCCAAAAACATCCAATGATGTCACTTTGGTACATGTACATAGTTCTGTACATTTTGTTCAGGGAATTTTTTGTTCATTTATGACTTTCCATGATTTTCAATCGAAACGGCATTGAGTTTTATTTTTGAAAATCCTCCTTGGAATGTACAGACGATTGAAATTCAATGACGTCATGTTTCAAATTTCGTTCTGAAAATACAATGGCATTTTACACCAATTTAACGTGAAGTTAGAGACTTGTAATTTTCTTTCCACTCTATCTATTAGAAAATGAGTACATCACAAAATTGTCTTTACAGTTCATTTAAAAATATATAAAAATGACAACCAAGGAAATAAAACTACAAACTGTGTAGGTTCTTCTTTAAAATAAACTTCTGCAGTTAGCTTTTATTATTTTGTTTCAACTTTATCTATATTAAAGTGGAATTTATTTAGTTACAAGTTTCTTGGCAATAATTAGTAATTTACAACGAAAGAAAATCTGTACAGAAATAATTGTTTGGATATTTTGTTTTTGAAATATCCAACAGTTTGTTAACCTGTCCCTATACTGCCAACATTTATCACACTGCCACCAAATATGGTCCCTGCGCCTAACAGTAATAATGAATACTGATTTTTAGAACAGCAAAAAGGGAACCAGACTACTTCGCTCTTCCAGCCTCGGTTTGGCTACATTGATTAGAGTTGGGAGACAAACAAGATGGCTGAACCATGACAAAGGTCCACAATCATTGTTACAAGTCTCTTCCACTATTGGGGCGTTTTCCAAACCTTGGTTTCGGCTACAGCTCCAGGCTTCGTTTGATGTTGAAGCACTGTGCAAAGTGCACACTGCTCTAAAATTAATGACGGAGCCAAGGCCAGAGCCTGCGCATCCAAGCCTAGGTTTGGAAAAGGCCCTAGGAATAAGCTTGTCTTATTGGCAGCCTGGCGACCAATCACAGCCAAGTTGAGCCATGGTTGTACGATTCAATCAAAATGGCTGCCAAAAGGTGGAATGTACATGTATTATCAATTTATAAAAAGTGGTGGAGTCTAAAATGTACGTTTGTTATTTTGCCGAGCTCGTTTTGACCAATCACACTGTAACAGGAGTCAACCTATCGAATTGATTTTTCTAGACATAACCAATAGACCCCTTCCTTGCATTATGTTGGCGCAAGCTCAAACAGCGCCCTCCTTGAGGTCAAAGGAAGACCTCCCGTTTTTGTGTGTGGCGCAAAAACACGCACTTGTGTTTCCATTGTTCACCTAAGGCGAAGTATGGTAGGTCTATAGAATACAATGTGATAACATTTAACCCACCCAACAAAAAACAAACAAATATAATATCCTCATGTGTTTTATCCAGCGTTCTCCCGTAACTCTTTTATGCGACCGGTTTGACTCCCTTCAGAATAATAGTTGTAAAACAAAAAATAAAGATCCGCACAGCCAACCAGTTTTCTGAATGGGAAAGAGGACTCTTGAGGGTGCTATTGTGACCTGTTATTTGGGGGGGGGGTCGCCATTTGCAAAAAATTAGTAAGCAATTAGTCTGTCCATATGATCAATTTATCAATAAAAAAACTGGTGCATGAAAGGGTTAACAGTGGTCTGCTGGCCAAATACCAGTTAAACACCAGAGGACCAGTCACAATTCACCCTAGTCCAGCTGGCTAGTTCAGTGTTCAAAAGCATCCATATCTAATATGAAGTATGGACTAATGAAAAAGCTGTTGATCTAGTGAAATGACAAGCTAACTGGTCCTGCTGGCTAGTCACTGAAAAGTTAAGGGCAAACCCCCTGGTTTTACCAAGTGTAAACTACAAAAGAAATTCTAAAGACTGTCTATGTGCATTGGTATTTTTCCTAAATAAATAATACAATTTAATTATCAAGTAATTGCTACTGGTTTAAAGAAAAAGTTAACCTTCAACTGTTTTATCTTACTTAAAGGCACTGTACACGTTTGGTAATTACTCAAAATATATATTAGCATAAAAACTGACTTGGTAACGAGCAACAGAGAGCTGTTGATAGTATAAAACATTGTGAGAAATGACTCCCTCTGAGGTAACATAGTTTTTGAGAAAGAGGTAATTTCTCACTAAAATAATAAAAACTTCTTGCAAGAAGTTTTTATTCCTATCTGAAAGCACACAAATTTGAACAACAAGGGTGTTTTTTCTTGCAACTTCGATGACCAATTGAGCCCAAATTTTCACAGGCTTGTTATTTTATGCATACGTTGGGATACACCAAATGAGAACACTGGTCTTTGACAATTACCAAATGTGTACGATGCCTTTAAGAACAACAAAATCCAATAAAAATATTGGGGTGTTTTATTTGCTCAACTACCATTAGCACTGTTGACTTAAAGGGATTGTATACATTTGGTAATTGGAACCCACTGTTTGTTTCAATCCTATTACACCATAAAACTAACCTGTGAAAATTTCAGTTCAAAAGGTGGTAGTGTTTTTAAGATATTGCCGAAAATCTGGAGTGGTTATGTCCATGCAGGAAGAATAATCTGCAATTGGAATAAACAATCTAAGAAAGGTTTCTGACAGAGAAGCTTCTCAGATTAAAATTTGCTCGGATAAAAATTGATATCTTTTTCCATAACAACATAACTTCAAAGTGAAATGTTTCTTAAAATGCTTTATACTATCACAAGCTGCTGTACATGTACTTCTTACCAAGTAAGTTTTTATTGCCATTAATTTTATGAGTGATTACCAAATGTATACAGACCCTTTAAACTCTTTCCACGTTTTTGTTTTGTTTTTTGCATTTCTCACAGTTGCACACAATCGTACTTTACTATGATTTCATCTTTTTTTCACTTTTTAAGATAAAATAAAAACCCTCTATTTCCACTGGCACATTCTGTGCAAACGACACCACATGAAAAAAAACCCTCAAATAAAAACCTACTGACTTATAGTCACTGTCTTTTCTTCTAGTATTTCTACTTTCTTGATACATATATTTGGCTTTCTAATTTTACATTTTAATATTACGATCACACAAATAAATAAATAAATTGCCAATTCTTCTCAAAGGTTACCCTGATGCTTCAAGTGTATTTTGTGATCTCTTTCATGGGGGCAGGAGGTTCCAAGGGCCTGCCGATTATAAACATTTTCTTAATTAAATTTTTCATCGAGAGAAAAGTATCAATAAGAGGGAAGGAAATTTGTCACAAAAATCAACGTTTTAGGGCGTTGGAAAGGGATTGGCATTCCCCCCAAAACCTGATGTTCTGTATCGGTGTTCATTTTGTATTTTAAGCAAGCCCCCCATATCGCAATCCCCACCCCCTACATTGCAGAAGGCAGAATTTATTTCCCAGCCCCCCCCCCCCCTCCAAATGGTATTTTCTAGGTGCACCACTGTCTTGAGGTATTAGCTAGAGGTAACTTGACGGTAAGGTTCTTTAGGATAAAACATTGTTTCTAGATGATAAAAACCCCTAACTTGTCTTTAGGAACCAACCAGAAAATCCTTTCACAATTTGCCAACATAAACTCAGGACCCAATGTTCATAGAGCTAGGATCTAGGAAAAATATGTCAAAATTTGCTGAATATTCAAAAACAGGCTTTCTAAATTGATTGTTGTCAATAGTTTTACTTATAAACTCTGATTAAACAAGTTCTAAAAGTGTCTGTCTTAAAATCACTATCATGAGAAATCAGGGAGATTTGCAGTGACACCATATGTAAAATTTCTTTTGAGTAGTTGGTGGTTCTGAGAAGAACCGGTGGTTTGACAACTCGACGTTTCGATCAGTATGCTCTGATCATCTTCAGGTCTTCTGAAGACAGTCAGAGCATAATGATCGAAATGTCGACTTATTGAAGATGATCAGAGCATACTGATCCAAACGTAAAATTGTCAACACCACCGGTTCTTCTCAGAACCACACTACTCAACAGAGATTTTCACCGCAACCCTCACCTGATTGTACTCCCACCATGCAAAGTTTAAAATCCTACTTATCATGAGAAACTTTAAATCCACTTTTAATGTGGTTTATGGGTGAGATGCAAACTAATTTACCTTTCTGTAATGCCCAGTAGATAATTCCCTTGGTGCTGTTCATAAAGAAACACACACACACACGCAAGTTGATCACACAGAAAGTTCAGTTGACTTCTTCGCCTAAGGCACTTGGTGTAATCAAATCTTGCTCGTTGGGGAAAAAAACAAAAACCAATCCACCAGTGGTGTGGAAGGACTGGACCTCCTGCCAGCACTGCGGCGATGGGGGGAGGAACAAAGTCCTTCTCCGTCGCCTTCAAAGAAAAATTCTGCATTGCTGTTAGACATCCACATGGAGTTCAAATGTCAACAGGTGTAGATATCGAAATCAAACATCCACAAGGGTTTCTCTACAGCATTTGCACGGAGCAAAGTCCTGGTCGAGGATGGTCCCCCGATCGATGATGTGGGATCCTCAGATCTGCTCCAAAAGCGCCATGATCTGGTGCATTGTGTGATCCGTCGTGGCGGGCATCGTGGTGTTGCTAAGAGCTCCATGATCTGGTGCGTTGTGTGATCCGTTGTGGCAGGCATCGTCACCGTGTTGCCAAGAGCTCCATGATCTGGTGCGTTGTATGATCCGTCGTGGCGGGCATCGTGGTGTTGCGTGGCGCTGGTGAGTTGTCGTTCATGGCGGTTTGGTAGTGCTCACCCATCGTCACCTCCTCGCAGCTGTCTTCGCTGTTACTCGACAGCCAATCATCACTCTTATCTTGTGAAAGAAAGACACAGAATCAATGATTATAAGCCTTTAGTACCTCCCACGTCAAACAACTGACCAATCAAAAGTGATGATTGAACAGCACATTGTGAAACAATAGAGCACTTTATTAAGCTCCGCCCATCATGTTAATTAAGACAATGGCCCCCGTTTGTACGACTGTGAAAATACCAAAACTTGTTACGGCCCCTAGTAAGAGCTTGTTTCTCAAATTAAATAATAAGATACTAAAATTGCATATTGGACCAGGGCCTAACTTCATCGAGCTGCTTAAGAAGAAAGTCCTGCTCAACAAATTTCTGCCAAGCAGAAATGTGCAGAAAACCAGTCAAAAACTGTACATGTGACTTTGTAGTTTGGCTGGTGAGCATAATTTAGTTGTGCTTAGCTACTTAGCCCAGATTGCTAAAACTGTCCCCTCCATAAAACAAAATAACATAAACACACCCATCATCAAAACTGTTACTGTCCACACTGCCACTGAGTTTCTGTTGCTTTCTATGGCTGTGATGTCCAACGCTACCACCTTTTGAAATGAAATTTTCACAGGTTAGTTTTATGGTATATATCTACAACTATATAGGTTTGAAACAAACAATAGGCTCCAATTACCAAACGTGTACGATGCCTTTAATGAAGGCATGTGCCTTTCACATACCAGCCAAGATTTTGTAAAGACGGATTATACCGCATTCATGATGCCATCTCTCTGCAGTATGTCATCTGTTGGACCAGGCATGGGTCGATGATTATTACATAATGGCTTTGCAAAGGTCTGATTTTGCTTCAGAGACAGACCCTAATTTTTTTGTTGCCATTTCAATCATTAATGTCTATAAGAAAACGTCTTTATATGGCCGGGTGTCCAAACTGAGTTTCATTGACATCAACGGCTAGACAGAAAGTAGTTTTTGGATGAAAATAATCCTGCATTGGTAACGGGTAATGGATTTTTAATCCCGAAGCAAACTGGTTAGAATGAAAACACAAGATGGAGTCCGAGTAACATAGGACACAAACCACTAGTCCTACTTAAAGGCACTGAACACGTTTGGAAATTGTCAAAGACCAGTGTTCTCACTTGGTGTATCCCAACATATGCATAAAATAACAAGCCTGTGAAAATTTGGGCTCAATTGGTCATCGAAGTTGCAAGAAAATGATGAAAGAAAAAACACCCTTGTTGTACAAATTTGTGTGCTTTCAGATAGGAATAAAAACTTCTTGCAAGAAGTTTTTATTATTTTAGTGAAAAATTACCTCTTTCTCAAAAACTACGTTACTTCAGAGGGAGTAATTTCCTACAACAGCTCTCCGATTGCTTGTTACCAAGTAAGTTTTTATGCTAATATTTGTTTTGAGTCATCACTAAACGTGTACGATACCCTTATACAATTCCCACATCTATAGTTCAATCTGACATATACCCGTTCTACTTACTTAGAGTCTTCACTGTCTATGCCATTGGTGGTGCTAGAAAGCCATTTCTGGGTGCTTTGGAAAACGTCATCCATCAAAATTCTGTCAATAAATCAAATCATCCTCTTCATTAATTCTACATAAAGTTGCCATCTTTTTAATGTCTTACTCCCTGAATACCAGTTTCTGTACGCCTGCAACCCTGTTGGTAATTGACCATATTTATAACCGCATGAGGGCACTTTCAACAGTAAATTCCCTGCATCACAATCACAGTTTTATCTTATTTTGACTGCAAGTATGTTGTTTTCTTGTATGAATGGCCAAATAAGTTGTAATAAGGAAACACCAACAAAACAAACTAGAACAACAGAAGCTGCCATGGCGAGCTGCCGAACGCCCGACAGAGAAACAATGAATAATAGAAAACACTCATTTGATCAACTGATGTTCAAAGAGCTGGGGACAATTGACAAGTATGTAGTTGACCATTGCCTACTTGGTTTGAAATGTTAGAAAGAGGCTCAGGATGGGTGGGGTCTGATTACGATTAAGCTGTTTAATTTTCAGACGGTAATACTGTACCTTGAAAATTACCATTTGAAAGCATTCTTATTTTTGAAGCTCATTGCAAAACCATTAAGATTTCTCTAAGGAAGCTGTTTAATTTCAGAGGGTAATACTGTTCCCTGAAAACTTTAACATTTTAAAACAATTTCCATTTGCACACTGTGGATCCAACCACATTTTGGTTGTAAGACAAATGAACTGCAATTGAAGGTAAAAACAATTATTTTACACAACAAACCATCTAACACCATGAGGCAAAAACTTTAACAAAAAGTCTCAATGCGGATGGCCAGACAGAAGCTGTTTAATTTCCAGAGGGTAATAATGAACCCTAAACAAAACATATTTAAACAATTGAAAAACTTGACCACAATTTCCATTTTCACTTTGTGAATCTATTCACACAAAAACAATTACATAACACAACAAACTATCTCAAAAAGCTGTATCAAAAAGTCTCAAAATTGGTAATACATAGGCTTGCATTCTGCTAAAGCAGCTCGCCAAAAACCCAGTTTGTTTTAATTGTTTCTCGTCTCGAAAATGTTGACCAAATTTGGCCCACACATGCTCTCCTTCAGGCAGTCGGGTTGGCGTAGTGGTCTTTCCGCGGGAAGGGGGGGGGCACTATGTGGATTGGGTTTTCAGTCTGTACCTGATTGCATGGGTTTTCCCTGAAATAATTCTCGGGGGTTTTCCTCCCACATCTAAAACTGAAACTTTTGTCTTTGTCTTCTCTCCAGGGGGTTCTTGGCTAGTATAGTGATTTAAGCTTGCTTTTCTGAGAGTCCTTGGCATCACAACCAGAATTAACAAATGAAATGAAATGAAAAGAAAATGCCCTCACAGGTTCAAAAATATAGTGAATTGGGTGTAATTCCAAGTAAGCGAAAATGTATCTGTACATAAGTGTTGTTTGAAGCCATGTATCTGTACATGGCTAAATGCAGTGTTCTCCCGAATTGTGTTCCACTAGCTAAGTTAAACAGTTAAAGGCACTGTATACTTTTGGTAATTGTCAAAGACCAGTATTCTCACTTGGTGTATCCCAACATATGCATAAAATAACAAACCTCTGAAAATTTGGGCTCAATTGGTCATCGAAGTTGCAAGAAAATAATGAAAGAAAAAACACCCCGAGAGCCAGCACCATCG
>JAJGQC010000080.1:0-84854 GCA_021014325.1 Plazaster borealis | reverse complement strand
TAGTTTACATTTGAAACATGTACATTTGAAACATGTGTCACTGCAAGTCTGTTACCAATTTCACAAAACGGCTGAGCATACTAGAGTTCACACAATTATTCAACACAACAATCAGCACTAAAGTTCACACACACCTATGGTACACACAAACGCCCCTTATAACCATGTGCGTTTATCATCAGACATTATCTTCAGTGTACATCTCATGTTCTTTTTTTTATTCTCAATACATGAACATATCCAATTTCAATATTACAAGATTTATTACAAGATTTTTCTAATTCATTTCTTTGTCAACAACCCGTCAGTCCTTCCTTCAACAAATATGGCCACTTATTGTTAAAGGCAAACATTACTACTGTCGCCACTACCTCACTGTACAGATAGAGTTTGACTTGATGTGTAAACAAATGTAAATGAGAACTTGACCAGACCACAAAACAGCTACCTGCAGTGCAAATTTTACCTCTGCAGCAAATAGTAGAGCAAACACAAAAACTACACTCCAGGCAATAATCTGCTTACTTCTCAAACTAATTCCAAAACGACAAAAATATTTTCAACAATATTAGATTTTCTCCACAAGTGTTTTTCCATGAGTAACTCAAACCACAGGGAAATCCTTGAGCAAATTCAAGTTCAGAAACAGTGGCGTCTACAGCTATGGCTGTAGTTCTCCACCATCCTTGAAAGAAAGTCTTTGACTGTACCTTCCCTCATATCTTCCCTTAATCTAAGTAAGCTCTAAGCATGTACTTCCTTATAGAAATGCTTAGCAGAAAAAAGTGACAATATTAGCAAGCTAAAGGCATTAGGCGAGACAATTCTGACTCCATACGAAGAAGCGTACTTTTTGCAAGCCTAAAACTTATTAACTGGGTTTGTACAATAATCAATGGCTGTGATGAACTAAAAGGAAACAAGATGAAATGTTCAATTTTACTAGTAAATGTGGGAGGGGGGAAAAATTGGGAAAACCCACGCAATCAGGTAGGGACTGAAAACCCAATCCACATGCAAGGCTCCAGGACTGAGGTGGGATTTGAACCGGAGTTAAAGGCAGGGAAAGAAACCACTGAGTCAACCTGATCCCCCAATCCTATAAAAACAACACCTCAATGACCTAAACCCCTTCTGACTAAAAACAACACCTCAATGACCTAAACCCCTTCTGACTAAAAACAACACCTCAATGACCTAAACCCCTTCTGACTAAAAACAACACCTCAATGACCTAAACCCCTTCTGACTAAAAACAACACCTCAATGACCTAAACCCCTTCTGACTAAAAACAACACCTCAATGACCTAAACCCCTTCTGACTAAAAACAACACCTCAATGACCTAAACCCTTTCTGACTAAAAACAACACCTCAATGACCTAAACCCCTTCTGACTAAAAACAACACCTCAATGACCTAAACCCCTTCTGACTAAAAACAACACCTCAATGACCTAAACCCCTTCTGACTAAAAACAACACCTCAATGACCTAAACCCCTTCTGACTATCATACACTCATAAATCCCTTTTTGTTGTATTCATCTCTAAACTGTTGGAGCTGGTAGAACACATGTTTACCACCACTAATCATCATTTTTATCAAACAGAATTGTAAATTGACCTTTTAAATTTTAGAACATAGGCCTATCCTTGATCAACTTGACTGTGTCAAAGCTTTTCAATAGAACCACCGAAGCTTGAAGAAAGCTCTTAATTTGGTTGTAGGTGTGAATAACAATTAGCCGATAAAGGTTTAATCTGTAGAAATAAAAACATGAAGAAGAAGAACGGTTTGCCAAACCAGTGGTAACAACTGATAATTGTCATTTAATACAGAGAAAAGCTTACTTGATATTCAGGGTCCATTCTGTGTTTTAGTAGTAATGGAAATCATACAAGCAACTGTGGTCAATAAGCCATTTTGAGATATGGTGGACACAATACTATGACACTACATGTTTGGTTTGGGTAAATCTGTCTGTATAAACCCAATTCCAAACAGTGCACTCCTATAGTGTCCACCATAACTCAAAAAGGCTAATGAACTGCGCTCAGTCAATTACAAAAACTTATCAAGAAGTTAGATTTTTTGTTAAGAAAAAAAAAGAAAAAATTATGAGAGGACAATCCATAAAAAGTAATTGTAGACATTTAACTCAAAAAGTTACAGGTAATACACATCTCTTCTATAAGTCTCTACCCTTAATGAACCTTGTCCATTGTACATGTTCCCAGATACATGTAGCACTAAGAATGAAGTATCTGTCTAACATGTCTGACATTGTGCTTTTATTTGCACTTATATGCATTATTTTTAGCAAAAGTAGGTGTTACAGTTAAGCCATGAGCAACAACTACATGTTACTTCCGTGATGTAACTGGCTTCATGTAGTTTGGCATTTTTACGCGCACAAAATAGCAGGATTGTACTTTAACGCAACTGTAACATTAGCCAACATGCATTAATCAATCATTTCCCAAATGCTCCAAACACATCATACAGTACATTTTGTATCAGTTTTACACAAGTAAGTGTTATGTATAAAAATGCAGGTTTTTTTCTTTCTTTATTTCAATTTCTTTTCAATGACACACTCTTTCCTATCCTAGGCAGCAAGATAAATCCACCTAGTTAAAGAATCGAAAGATTGTTGTTCATGACAACATTACAAGACCTTTACAATGTAGGTTACACATTACATTAACATTTAAGTGGTCACGAGGAATTCTTCTAATTACTAAAATAAATTACAAACTCTCTTATTTTACCAAAAGATGTGGCATCACACATTGAGGCTGACAAAACACACATTCACAGTTCACAAATAATTCTTAACATTTGCTGAAATTGTTTTTACCTTAACGTAATCCAAGTTTAAATGCAGGTTTTCCCGAATCCATTAAAAAAAACACTTGTTATAAGTGTTTTGTTGAATTGAATTTAAGTGTTTCGATAAGTTCATAAGAAATTCAGAAGAAAGAAAAATTATTAAATACAAAATGGGTACAAAATTGTTCTTACAAAGTCCATGTAAATTTCTTAAGAAATTCAGAAGAAAAAAACATTAAATACAAAATGGGCACAAAAATGTTCTTACAAAGTCCATGTAAATTTCTTAGTATGAACCTAAATTGCATAATGCATTAAGGAAAGGGTAAAATGATGGGTCACTATATCATCTTCTCCATTGACTTCTTCTCTAACTCTGGTCGTTTCCTAACCTGTCAACATCTATCAGGTAGCGCTAGCAAGGGTTTCAAACAGGCAATATGATAGACTGTACTCATTTAATTTGCAGGCTTTAACAAGTACAGGTGTCAGCTGCAAGTGCCTAATAAATAGATTTTGGTACAGACGATGAGGCGCTGCGGCTTTGAGGGACTCCGTTAGACCATCGGGTTATGTAAATCAAGCTTGCTGATGTTGACTTTATCATCACTGCTCTATATCTTTAAGACCAACTCGTCCGATCCAAGGCAACGTGTCCCTTTAATGGACAAAATGTGAGCTGTGACAAAGTTGTGATCATGCTTTACTAATATTCTTACTGTCAAGCTAAAGATGGTCATTTTGAGAACACCCTTTCTGCATTGAACAATGTATTAGGCTGTATCCGAATTTGCAGCTTCAGCTATGGCAACAACTGTTGCTACGAGTGTTGCCAAGGATGTCCTATACTTCAAAACATGATGACAACACAGGGATCCAGCCTGTAGACGCTAATTCAGACATGGCCTTCAGTCTGTATAAAGTTAATCATACCAAAAGAATACTTCAACATACATACTTACAGAGGACTCCATTATCTGTAGTTTTATTAAATTCAATCTATCAACAGAATAATTGTGCACATGTAGCCTTTATATGCATCATGGACAGTGTGTACATCAAATACACTTTACATATATCCCAACGTAACTGATGATCAAATTAATGTGTAACTTTCGGTGCAATAATTATAATACAACAAGCTTGTCAAGTGAAACATAAGAGAATCCCATCAACCAGGAGATCAGGAACAGACATTATAAAATGTAGTCGCTAGTCGGACCATGGTCGGACATACATTTGTAGCGCCCATATGGGAGGCACATGTGTTGGTAAGGTCATTGATAAAGAAATTTCATTAACCTTTGAATAGCTAAGATCCTTTCAAAATTAAATGATGATTGGAATTCCTTGAAGACTCTGCTGACCAGTAACTCAGAGAAGATAACATCTACAGTCTTTAGAAGTTTAAAGGGTGAACAACTTTACTCCACTGGTACATCAATGTATTTAATCCTTTACTTGATATTATGCACTGCATGGGTATACAGCCATGACTGGTATGCTCTTTCTATTTAGTTCAATTTAAGGTACAGTACAGGTAATATATGAGAGTTTTTTAATACCTTTGGCTAATGTTCTTTTTAATTAACCATGTATTATTTATCATGAGTGTAAGAGCGTACAGTGCCAGTCAGAAGAAAAAAATTATACCAGAAAATAATTTTTTGTCCAGTTAAATTAATGGGAAGAATAATAAAAACAATCTCTTCTCACTTCTCCATCATTTCATCTTTGCACATCCTTCCTAAACGATTTAAGGAAACTTCAGTGCAACTGTAAGTATTCTTCTGGTCCTTGCTCTATGTTCTTAGATAAGCGTACCATTTCATCCACAATAATCAATGTCACTTGATAAATACAAGAGGGCTCTGTTCTGGTTGTAAAGCATAGTGAATAAGAATGAGGCCCTCTATTGATATGTCATCGTTAGTTTCTTCATCAAATGTATAGTGATTTACAATATCATGAGAAAGTAAACAATGGGGACTACTTGATTTCAACTTTGGTAATAGAAGCATAGTGTATTTTTCTTTTAATTACTGCAATTCAATTTGTTGACTGTTTAGTTGTTTTCATAAGCTCTTAACAAAAGATGCTTAATCTAATTGTCTGACCATGCAACTGAAGAAAGTAACACATCAACGTTGACAGGAGCCATCTGTTGTCAGAACTTGGAAAGGCACAGCCATCCGGGAAAATTCCTAGACCCAAATGTGGTATAGCTCCCCCTTTTGTCCAAGTATAACAAGTTATTCTACTATCATAAAATCTGTAGCAATCAAACCTAAGGGTTCAGTTATTGGTTAGTGCAAACCATGGCTCTATATTTACTCCATAAACACACTATTAAAAAAACATCAGATTTGTATTTATTTTTTATTATTATAACCTGGGCCCAATTTCATGGCTCTGCTTACCAGCCGACTTCTGCGCTTACGGCGCATAGAACTACATGTGCTTTACAGTGTACTGTAAGCGCAGAATTCCATGGTAAGCACAGCCATAAAATTGGACCCTGCTCATCAACCTAGGCCTGCGCTAAACGTCGCACTTTTGCCGTGTCGAACTCAAACGATTTTCGCACGGCAAAAGTGTGGCAAATTAAAACGAATCGGCGACAAACGTCGAATTTAATAAAAAATAGTTTGCCGCACTTAAAGTAATTCAAAATGGCGCCGCTGTAGAAAATTGCTAACGAGTCATTTTTCATGATGTCAATGCGAGCTGTGACACTCAAATATTAAAGACAAAATCATAATGATATTGTTGTCATTATTATTACCATCGTTGGTGAGTGGTGTTCATCTTCTTTTTTAAGAGTGTCAAACAAAATCAATTAGGCCTAGTTTAATTCTGTTTGTTCCAGTCAGGAGTTGTCTCCTTTCCCATCCCGGAATACTCTCAGCTACGGTACTAACAAGGAGAATGTTCACATTATTAGAAAATACAAATAAAACGTTTTTCAAAAGTTTTGCGCATGCGTATTCTCAAAGAGCATCGCCCGACTGAGAATTCAATTCGATTCGACACGGCAAGTGCGCGATGTTTGTCACCACGTCGTGCAACTACCGTGTAGCACGGCAGAGCTTGCCGTGCTACACGGCAGTGTTGAACTTAAATCAAAAGTTTGCGCTAAACGTAGCTCTTTTGTCAAATTTAATTCATCATTTTCTAATTATTTGAGTTCGACACGGCAAAAGTTTGACGTTTAGCGCAGGCCTAAGTCATCTTTTTTAGGTTCAATGCTCTGTTTTCCAGGGAAATAGATAACACTAAAACATACATTACAGAAGAAAACAAAGCTGGCTTGATTGATAACCTAAATCTTAAAGTGGTAAGTAGAAAAATAAATGCCACTTTTGGTAATTTATGATTGATGACAGGCACCGTTTTTTATTGGGCAGCCCTTCTGTCTTGCTATTTACTTTTTAAATCAGAATTAAACAATTTGAATACCCTGTTTTTGGATTTAGAGCAAAGTTGGACACCCAGTTTTTAGATCTGGGCTATCCTTGATGCTAAAAAACAAACATATCAAAGCAATAACACTTGGTTTCTTTCACCGGGATTGTGCCTTCCTACATTCATAAAGAATGTAAACAAAATACCTTATAACTCGTTATAAAGCAAATATTCTGTATTTAATGGGAGTAGATCCTATGCAACATTCGTAGTATCTACAGTAAGATTATGGGACCTCCTTATGAATCCAAATGATGATGACTCTTGACTCCTTGATGAGAGGCTGACAATGCTGGAGGAGGCAGCAAGAAAATGAAGATAAATGAGGCACGTTGAGTGAGGAGAATAAAATCAGGAGGTGCTAAAGAGGGGTGCAAATAGGGAGGAGGCCAAGAAAGGGAGGAATTAATGTCTTGGCTTGAAGTTATATTGACAGGCAAATGGAGGAATTATTCATGACTAAAGGACCGAGGGGGTAGATTGAAACCATGATGGTGGACCTTGCTCATTCCAAGATATTTTTAAAGTATTTTTCTTGATGGTTTGTCATTTCCCTGGGGAGGGAGGTTCATATTCACACTTTAATGGCTTTGACTCTTCATCTTCAATACACAACAAGTATGTGTCATCACTGGGCCAATGTAGATGCACACGTGTACTTGTTCACCCTTTTTGTCTACAACGATCTTTATTGTCTTTGTCTTGAAGTTAAAAATTACTGTTTTCATGAAACTACCTGTATGTATGAATATTTTGTGGCTTTTAGTTAATTGTATTTGTTATTATTTTGTGAGGTAATGAAGAGTGATTTAGTATCCAGTTCATCTGGTGATGCACTCAGTGTCTTGTATAGTATAGATTGCTGTTTTATACAAGTATACACTCTTAGTAGACGACACCAAGAACGGACCAACCAGGTCAAGATCCTCTGGGACTTCAACATTTAGACAGTTCAAGTAAACATAGATGTCTGGATGTTGTAGTCATAGACAAGATGAAGAAGATGTGTCATCTCATTGAAATAGCTGTGCCCGGTGATATCAGGGCATGAAGGGTAGCTTCAAAAGAGATGGAAAAGAATGAGAAGAACCAAGACTTGGCCAGGAAACTTGGTAAGATTTGGCAGGTGAAAGTGAGAGTAGTCCCTGTGGTGGTTGGAGCACTTGGCACCATTCCGAAGGCACTGGAGAAGCATCTAGATCAAATAGGCACGACTGTGTGAGGGTAGATCTGCTCAAGAAGGTGGCGCTTCTGGGAGCAACGGCAATCCTGTAAAAGACCCTTGAGATCTACTGTAAGGCTACGGGCATACAGCCTCACTCGAGGAGTTGATCGGTACAAAGGAAAATGTGATCTTTCTTTTGCATGCTGTGATAGCAAGAAATAATAACAATAATAATAAAAATGCGCTTAATAATCAAAAGCAAAAACAAAACAAAAATGAAAAGTGATGAAACAAGATCATCTACAGAGACATATGTAATAAATATGCAAGAATGAATGAGTCTTTAGATTTGCTTTTAAGTGTTCAATTGGGGAGAGAGTTCCATAACTTTGGAGTCGCATGTACATTCTAAAACAAGTACATTTTCAGGTAAGATAGAGAACATTGAAACTTATTTTAAAGTGGTTTGAATCTGGGATCAGGTGCAACAATGTGAATTTGTTAACAATAACTGGATAGTATCACAATAGGTTATCATCTATGAAATCAGCAATGACTTGAATGGGACTTGTTCTCGAGTCCATCAGAAGTCACCTTCTTAATGACTTGGATTTGGACTTGAGTCACAATGGTCACTAATGCGGACTGGGACTCAGGACTTGAACTTGATGTTTGTGATTTAGAACTCAACAGCAAAATGTTAATTATTCAAACATTAATTTCTTGCAAAGTAGTGAAAATAGCTAAATGAAAAGTAACATTTCGCTATTTGGCTACAACTGTTCAAATAATTATGAGCACCAGGGTTTCATTAACATTTCAAAACCAGCCTACAACTAGTCTTCATTAGGGGACTTAGTTTAAATAAATAAATAAAATAAAACATTCTTTGTTATAATTTATACATTTTTTTTCTTTTAAAGGAGTTTTTGATTGATAAGAAGTAAAGCCATTTTTCTCCAATTAATTTTGTTCTTAAATGTTCATCTATCAGGTTTGGTTAATTTTTCAAAATAAACATAAGGACTCAGACTCGGACTTGAGGATTAAAAACTTGAATACAAGATGTTTAGAGTAGAGCTATTGCGGTGCAATATTGGTTGTTCCCTGACTCAAATCAATATAACTAAATTCATTTTGGTTTTTTCTCCATTCAACTCAATATATCTAGACCAAAGCTGGAAGGAAATTGCCATTTCTGGTTGGTTTTTTTTACTGAGAGTTAGAACTGGGACCATTGTCAAAAGCGTAAAAGAGTACACTTTCCAAGAACCCTGTTAGTAATACACAATACTGCATACAAATACCTAAATCATGTTAAAACACCTGTTTTTATAAAGCTATCGATTTGTTTTCATTAACAAATAATACATAGCAATTGAATTTTCAAAATGATCCAGACTACCACACATAGATTTCCATTCAGTATAATCAAATTACGTTGATAATGGGGGAAATTACATACAAGTTTAATATTAACTTAAAGGCACTGAACACGTTTGGAAATTGTCAAAGACCAGTGTTCTCACTTGGTGTATCCCAACATAAATGCATAAAATAACAAGCCTGTGAAAAATTTGGGCTCAACTGGTCATCTAAGTTGCAAGAAAATGATGAGAGAAAAAACACCCTTGTTGTACAAATTTGTGTGCTTTCAGATAGGAATAAAAACTTCTTGCAAGAAGTTTTTATTATTTTAGTGAGAAATTACCTCTTTCTCAAAAACTACGTTACTTCAGAGGTAATCGTTTCCTGCAATATTTTATACTCTCAACAGCTCTCCGTTGCTTGTTACCAAGTAAGTTTTTATGCTAACATTTGTTTTGAGTCATTACCAAACGTGTATGATACCTTTAAGTAAGTCATATAAAGTAAATATTTACCTTAACCATTATAAAAATGGGTTTGTTATGATTTATTACTGTGTTACTGGGTTTCATCAAACAAGGAAATTCACATTTTACTGTTAAACTGTGAGAATCCTGCAGCTACATTGTATTCTGAATAAACCAATGTCCACGCCATCTATCTGCGCATACAGTACTTGCATGGGGTTGACAAAGCAATCCGCATTAACAAGTCAATATTAGTATAACTGTGGTTTCAATTACACTTCAAACTCTGCAAAAGCTTGTTTTATCCCCTTATCTGTCTTAAAAAGGAAAAAAGAATCCAAGCCAAGCATACTATCCACTGCTTTTCTTCTCTCAGTGTATCTTATTACCACCTAACACACGTTTCTGCAATGGATAAAAATAACAAGGTATTACAGTGACTTTTTAAAGCCTGAATCCCCAATGTCTATGGCTGTCGGCACTGATAGATTCTCTTCAACCAACACATCCACCACTGTGCCAGAGCTGAAAATCCTACAATTTCCATTTAACCATGTGCTGCCTTTTCCTCCGGCTTCAATCCAAAACACACTCACAATATGTTACTACTAATTAGATCAATTTTTGTTTTTCTTGAGTGAGTCAAGCAAATACAAAAACAGTGGATGTTTCTGTCCAGTCTTTGGTAAAGTAGGAAAGACTTTGTGCGAATAATGAAAGCTTGAGGTAATTGCATGCATATATAACAAGCATGTCATCTGTAATTATTAAGCCCTTTAACCAGTGCAGATGCGAGGATAATTGCTGAAGGCCACAGCTAGTGATTGAGAGGTCATAATAATATCACACAACACTAATCACAAGTAATATCCCAAACAAAATTAACGGTTGTAAACCAAGACGACCACAATTTGTAGAGATGCATACAATATTTTCATGTAGGCCTACATGTAATTAAGTTTACTAACATAAGTAGTACTTAAGTGAAGCACAATACAACTTCATTCCTGGGTGGGATAGACTGTAGAAGTAAAAAGTACAGTATAAAATATAAATTCAATAGTTTCCCATAAATCATGAGTACTCCATGACAGCTGATACAACAGCAACAAAATATGCTGAATGCATGTTTGTTAGGCAAGAGATCCACCCATCAAACTACCTGGTGGTCAACTTTCCTCTTAATTGTCTCAGCTTGTTTCATTTTCCAGAAGACTGTTATTCAGCAATGAACTTTGACATTTTTATTTATTTATTTATGTAACTGTCCTTAATAGTCCATGTATAATCATAAAGAAAGAACACACTAATATGTATTATGTCACATGACATTCAATCTGAATAAAACTAAATGGAGCAGCTGGGCAGTTAACACAGAGTTTGAACTCCAGCATCTTAACAAGGCCCTTGAAACCAACAGCCATATCAAGCACTTATGAAAATAACTACCCTGTGATCTAATGACAAGTTAATATGTGGACTTACTGACTGATGGGAATGGGGATGGTACATAGATTAAAAGCACTCAAGTATGATGAACTATGTATACATGATGTTCAGTACTAACGTCACCTCGTGGTGCCAGTACTGGCATGCCAGTAATAATAATCAGACAATCAGAAAGAAAGCCTTTTTTGGGGGGGGGGGGCTCACTCCAAAAGTGTTGAAATACACTGTAGTGTTATGGTACATGGTTGTTTCCTCAAAACTATACACACAAATAACAGTAAAACATGAATTGTAAGGTTTTAAAGTTGCATCGCCTGCTTTTTGGGTGAAAGATCTTAAGAAATTAGAGATTTTTCTCCAAACAATTTTTTGTTACACCCCTATGTTCCGACACCCCTATGTTCCGACAACCCTGGTGTAGTTTCCTATTCCTAACCCTAACCCTAACCCTAACCCCATGTAAATCATGAGGGGGTTGTCGGAACATAGGGGTGTTGGAATATAGGGGTGTCGGAATATAGAGCAGTCACCCAATTTTTGACAGAAACATACAATACTTTGCGTTGCTACATTCCACAAAATAATTGAAACATGCAAATTGTTTGTACAATAGTTGCTGGTACTATGAGATAAGATCAGGTCCACACAATACATGATGTTTCAACTAAAAATTACTTATCTTTGACAAGTTGTTTTGTTTAGTTTTTTGTTCAGTGTCGCTTATGAATGTTGATAACTTCTTAGATTAACATTAGTTTTAACTAACCATTACTAATCTTTGACATTTTTGTTTTGTTTTTTGTTCAGTGTCTCTTATGAATGTTGATAACTTCTTAGAATAAACCAAGTTTTAACTAACCATTTCTGAGCTGTGACAGGTTTTTGTTTTGGTCAGTGCCTCTTATGAATGTTTATAACTTCTTATACTAAACCAAGTTTTAACTACCCATTACTAATCTTTGACAGGTCTTTTGTTTTGTTCAGTGTCTCTTATGAATGAACTTCTTAGACTACACCAAGTTTGAAGTAACCATTACTAATCTTTGGAAGTTCTTATGTGGATATCTACTGCACCCGTTTTGGGTTTTTTTCTCTTATAAATGTGGATAACTTCTTGGACTAAAGGAAACTATTTATCTTGTATTGAACAGATTTTTTACCATCAGTTCAGGCACAAATTGGGCGATACATCTTTAATAGTTTTGGTGTCACTCTTTACTTTTGCACATAAAAGCAGGGTGTACTTTTGGTAATTACTCCACAAGTTAATGACCATAAAAACTTTCTTGATAAACACTGAAGAGCTGTTGATATTATAAAATATATATACAACCCCCTTTGAAGTAATGTAGTTTTAGAGAAAGAGGTAATTTTTCACCAACATATTTGAATCTGAGAAAGGCTTCAGGCACACAATTCTATGCAACAAGGGTGTTTTTCCTTTCATCATTTTCTTGCAACTTCGATGACCAGTTGAGCCCAAATTTTCACAGGTTTTTTATTTTATGCATACATGTATGTTGGGATACACCAAGTGAGAATACCGGTCTTTGACAAATACCAAAAGTATAGGCCTACCCTGCCTTTAAGATGCATGATGAAATAGAATCATAACTTTGTAATGAGTTTAAGCTTGGCCTAATTCTGAATGAAAGTCATATTCTATAAATGTACATACAGTACACCCATCTACAGTTTTCTCAAATATTCTATAGACATGTTTAAAATGTACACGAACCTCAAAATTAAAAATTTAAAAAGGTCAAACGCATGTCCCCTGTAAATAGTACACACCTGACATAGTCAAATGCATATCTCCTGTACATAGTACACACCTGACATAGTCCCTCCTGTAAATAGTACACACCTGACATTATAGTTAAACGCAAGTCTCCCGTACAAAGGTACACACCTGACATAGTCAAACGCATGTCCCCTATAGTACACACCTGACATACATGTAGTCAAACGCATGTCACCTGTACATAGTACACACTTGACATAATCTAATGCATGTCTCCTGTACAAAGGAACACACCTGACATAGTCAAACGCATATGTCTCCTGTACAAAGGTACACACCTGACATAGTCAAACGCATGTGTACAAAGGTACACACATGAAATAGTCAAATGCATGTCCCCTGTACAAAGGTACACACATGAAATAGTCAAATGCATGTCTCCTGTACATATAGTACACACCTGACATAGTCAAACGCATGTCCCCTGAACATACATGTAGTACACACCTGACATAGTCAAACGCATGTCCCCTGTACATAGTACACACCTGACATAGTCAAACGCATGTCCCCTGTACAATGCACATGTGTACTGTACATTAAGTATCATCCTGCACAGTACAGACCTGACATAGTCAAATGCATGTCTCCTGTACATAGTACACAGCTGACATAGTACGCATGTCCCCTGTACATAGTACACACCTGACATAGTCAAACGCATGTCTCTTGTACATAGTACACAACTGACATAGTCCCTCCTGTAAATAGTACACACCTGACATAGTCCCTCCTGTAAATAGTACACACCTGACATAGTCAAACGCATGTCTCCTGTACATAGTACACACCTGACATAGTCAAATGCATGTCTCCTGTACAAAGGTAAACACCTGACATAGTCGAACGCATGTCTCCTGTACAAAGGTACACACCTGACATAGTCAAATGCATGTCTCCTGTACAAAGGAACACACCTGACATAGTCAAATGCATGTCTCCTGTACAAAGGTACACACCTGACATAGTCAAATGCATGTCTCCTGTACAAAGGTACACACCTGACATAGTCAAATGCATGTCTCCTGTACAAAGGTACACACCTGACATAGTCAAATGCATGTCTCCTGTACAAAGGAACACACCTGACATAGTCAAATGCATGTCTCCTGTACAATGCATGTCTTCTGTACAATAAGTATAATCATGCACAGTAAATACACACCTGACATAGTACCCATGTCCCCTGTACATCATGTAGTACACACCTGACACAAATGCATGCCTCCTGTTCAAAGGTAGGCCTACACACCTGACATAGTCAAATGCATGTCTCCTGTACAAAGGTAAACACCTGACATAGTCAAATGCATGTCTCCTGTACAAAGGTACACACCTGACATAGTCAAATGCATGTCTCTTGTACATACATGTAGTACACACCTGACATAGTCAAACGCATGTCCCCTGTACAATGCATGTCTACTGTACATTAAGTATAATCATGCACAGTAAATACACACCTGACATAGTACCCATGTCCCCTGTACATCATGTAGTACACACCTGACACAAATGCATGCCTCCTGTTCAAAGGTAGGCCTACACACCTGACATAGTCAAATGCATGTCTCCTGTACAAAGGTACACACCTGACATAGTCAAATGCATGTCTCCTGTACAAAGGTACACACCTGACATAGTCAAATACATGTCTCCTGTACAAAGGTACACACCTGACATAGTCAAATGCATGTCTCTTGTACATACATGTAGTACACACCTGACATAGTCAAACGCATGTCCCCTGTACAATGCATGTCTACTGTACATTAAGTATCATCCTGCACAGTACACACCTGACATAGTACGCATGTCCCCTGTACAAAGGTACACACCTGACATAGTCAAATACATGTCTCCTGAACAAAGGTACACACCTGACATAGTCAAATGCATGTCTCCTGTACAAAGGTACACACCTGACATAGTCAAATGCATGTCTCCTGTACAAAGGTACACACCTGACATAGTCAAAGAAGTTCAGACACTGATTCGCAATATTTGTACAAATTTATTTTCATTTATGAATTCAACAATAAAACCACCCACCAGGTCATAATAACACTATGTGATGTCATCATAAATAATTTGTTCAGCTCTTCTCTAATCATTATTCAATCCTTTCTGACTTTCAAAGATGCGCATTTGTTTAAACATGAAGGAAGCCAATGAGTATGATACAGCAATCTGAGTTATTAAACCTGACCAAGCGTTTCTGCACGCAACAAGACAACCTACATGTAGCCCCACTAACAAAGCTTGACAATACATGTACATTTTGTAATGCATGCCACAATTGCAATCCTATTTTGATATTTTGTCACAATATGCAATATATGTCTGCTAGCCCTGTGGTAATGCCTGCCACATGATGGGTAACAGGGAATGTCGCCAAGGGGTTTCACAAAACGTTATTTCTCTTATTGATCAACCCACCCCCGACATCATCAAGAGTAGTTTATATACAGCACATCAAGTCATTCAAAATGAGCTCGCTTATAAAAATATAAAAAATACAAAAATCTGGACTTGTTCAAAGATGGAATGGTTTTTGCCAGTTAAGTCAAATATCACATCGACCTTTCTATGACCACGAGTGCAAGCATAAACATATATTGTATAATTTTAAATATAAATATCAGCAGGGTTGTGGCCGTTGGATAAAGGACCGAGCTGATAGTGAGTTCCTTTATTTCCGGCCTACGACTGAGTCACCACTCTTTTATTCCCATTTATAAATACCTTTTCGTTAAAAACATCCAAAAACCTTTAAAGTTGAGAAAAAATCTGAAAGTTTAGCCTCACTTACCATACTGAGCGTTAGGTGGCTCTTCGCGCAACCTTTCAAAATTTTGCGCTTAATTTTCAAACTATCGCACGCTAGCTTCAAGCTTGCGCCCGCTAAATTAGCAACCTTCATACCAACTTAAATTGTGCCGTGAAATTTGAACGCTCCACGCAATAATCTGATAGTGTCCACGTTTGACTCAATTTCCTCAGGCCATGGTTTAAACACTGCTCACCGTGTTTATATCGCACACTTAAATATGGCCAAGTGATCTCCTCTCAACCAATCAGAATGGATAAACTGTCCCAGGTATTTATGAATGTTTATTCAAACAAAATAACATTATTGATGCTTGCATACTGGTGTACATGTACATGTATACATGTGTACACTGTGTCAAAAGGGAGGGATAATAGTTTTTGGTATTTCAGTTTCTGCTTATTTCCAGACATTTTCATATTGGTATTCATTGCATATTTATCATGTCCAAAGTATTCCAAACAAGACAGCCTGGCTCCTTCTCTTTAAGAATTCCACATCTCATTTCTCTTTCTGTTTTTCTCTGTCTCAATCTTACTTCGATTCTCTTCTTGTTTATAACCCTCACAAGACAGCTAGGCAATTTCACCTACATGTACCCTATAAAGTCAGCGAAGCAAGATATCTATAAATAGGCCTGCTCTGACGTCAATCCCAGCTCCATCAATCCCCCATCATCCTTGTGTTTATTAACCGCTGGACAGTTCTGGGTGCACGAGCAGCACTGCCCACGGATATACGACGACGACACTAACACACAAATGCACTCCCTGATGTTTACAACTTCAATTTTCTTCTCCCTTTGTTTTGGGGACTAAAAAATTCCCAGGCAAGCATTTTTAAGTGCTAATAGCTCGAAGGTGGGACTGATGCTATTTTAGTTTTTAATTATTTTTATGGTTACTGAGGCTGGTTAGGATTGATAGGTCTATTTCTGGACATGGATATGGGCTAATTTCCTATTGACTATGGGAAATAAATATGGAGGATGGGTATAATAAACTTCCATTGTATGGAACAAACATTATGACAGATACGGTACCAAGATATTTACAGTTAGGCACATGGTACATGTACAATGTACATACAATGTGTATCATGCTGATTTAACTACGTCGTATGACAGGGAGATTGATCATTTCCACCAACAAATATTCAACTGGTCTAAAGTATAAAAGAAAATCTGCATTTATCATTTCTAATACTTGTTAAATTTTAGAAAGCATCTATAAAGACAAAAATTCATTTCATTGTGCAATGACAAACATGAGCAAACTGTCCACAGCTATTAAAGTTTATAGGCATATTGTACATTGTCTATTGATAAATGTTTTTCAGTACTTTACTTGCAACCTGCATGTATGACCAATGCATTACCCGGCCACAATACAATGTAATGTCATTTGTTTGTGACTGGATCCCTGCTAATGTTTAGAACAGAAAAGTCTGCTAGGGACGATTTTCTGCTCAATAATTAACAGCTTTATGAAGTGATTACAAGTTTTTTTCCTTATCAGTTTACATTGTTGGTAAACTTCAGGAGTGTTTTATTTGTACCACACAATCAGTAACATCAGTGTTCTTAGCAAGAATATTTTTCCATGGTTACATACATGCATAAGAAATAGATTGGATTCAGTGGATAAAGTTGGGGACTTTGTTAATTAATAGGCAGAGTGTGATGGAAAACCTTTTGGCTTATTATTATTACTAAAAAGATCACCACATCAAATCATGTCCTTATCACCTGGTATGCTACCATGGCAACCAAATCACTGCAGTGGATTGCCCTTTATTTAAATAATAGAAATTAATCATGTGAAGTGGCTTTTAATAATTGCCAAAGGATGTTTGGATAAATGAATATAAATGTACAACACTTGGATAAACCATGAACTGGGTCAATTAAGTCACTGATCCATTAACATCTCAAAATACGCTTGCATAATTTAAAAACATAACAGTGAGTAGAGTGTAGGCATAGTTTTCTATATCTTCTAAATTTGCAAAGTAGATAGAGTGGTATACTGTGTATGTTGCCAGGGGAAATGGAGCAATGTCAACAAGTTTGCCTTTTTGGGGGGCTTGAAGGCATTCTACAGGTTCTCATGGTTTTTTATAAAGCATTGCTTCATTAATCTTATGGAGAAACAGATCTGCTATTGTGTTGTAAATAAATAAATTTACCGTCAACATTCCTGATATGGAAAAAAAACGCACAACTACCATGAATGCATTTTTCTAAAGTCAAATTATAAGAAGAATGGTTATCAGAGAAAATATATAGAAAAGTATGACTCCTATTAGTAAAAGTGACAAACTGTTAAACAGAAATGACATCATTTGGAAGCAACAAGATAATTTACTTTTAATCACTTTGATTGAAAGAATATTAACATTTGAGTCCAGAATAACACTGTACATCACATACAGTAGTGCAGTTGTAGCCTACCTTGTCTTTATCTAACTTTACATTTAAATTTTGTTTTGTCTTTTTGTTTTATCAACAGCAGTAAATGGAAAAAGTGAAATGAAAAACTATAAATATCTTCTAGAAAAATTGCTCTTTATGGACCTACATTCCATGTATGTGCTGGCCAGCTCTGTGTATGATCACCAGCTGTATGGCAGACTACCAGGCACCAGTCTCTGTGTATAAGGCCAAGTTAAATAAATAACATGTTGCTCGTCCCCGCCCGCTCCGATTTTTGACATCGCATCGATTTTTTGTTATTTGTTATTAAAAGAAAAGAAAAAAAGGTCTATGAAATTAACACAAAAATATCAAAGCCTTATCTCTATTTTCAAGTGTATCCTTCATTTTTATTTAGAGCAATTTCATTATCTTTCTTGCATCATAGAGCAAGTACATAAGCCTACAAAAAATACTAGTTGAGAAAAATCTTCATTTTCAAAACATTTTATGCCCTTCATGTTTGCATGCCTATACAGTTCTGTTTTGAAACCAGATCTCACCAAAATTAGGCTTACTTTTTCTTAATCTTGAGGACAAACAGAAAATGCTCATAAACCATAAAACAATCTTCAAATATGTTATGGCGGCCATCTTAGACATGGTGGTCATCTTGGAGAAAATAATAACAAATTGGAAAATAACAAACAATAAAGACCTCCCTCTCCGACTTTTTATTATTATTTTATCTTTTTATCTTTTATTTATTGTTATTGTTTTACTTGGCCTAACGTATGTAGGCCATCACTTTCTGAGTCATTGACACATGGTGAAATCAAATCATTCCTCTAGTGATATCTTCATAATGAACTTCAAATACTTTCTAATACATGGATGTCTCATTTGAGACCACTGTTTCAATTGTAAAACATTTCTGATGACCCTTGTTCTTGGTCTTGGTCTTGGAAAATGCATCAGCGAACTAAAATTCTCAACACCTTTCCACCCTTTTTGTTTTAATTCAGTTAAAGATTTGCTTTCAACATGACTCGAGATGTTGTTCTTTCAATTTTACTTTACTATAAACTGTATCTTTAGAATAATTTTTTTATATATGTCACATTTTTGGGGGTAAATATATTATTTAGCAGTAGAAAGGTCAAAATGTCATCCCATATCTGCAGAAAGTGGGCAATGATTTACAATTTGCGTCAAACAAAATGAGATCTCCTGCTATAAATTACACACTAAAAGCCAAGTTTCCTCCTTGACACAACAAGATTCAAAAGCACCCTGCACCAGTAATGAAGGCAAACTAACCCCTCAAGTGAAAAAATCTCAAGTGTTAATAAAACACTGTTGATTAAGACTCAACTTGTGTAAATATGCTCAAGCTTTTATCTTGTTAGAGCCTGCTGATTTGGGGAAATGTAGGAAAGTGAAATAATAATAGCCCAATCATTGTAAAGGAAAGGTGACATGATTTTTTTAGTGAAATTGTGCTACTCCTTTTATTTCAACAACACATGATCAAATAATTCACTGAGAAAATAACATCTATTTTTATGCTATATAAATAGGGATGAATAATGCAATAAAATAGATGGCAATGATGGGAGCAAATGTTAACACTTTATGCCCACACAAAGTATGAATCGAACTGATAATTTGAACTTTCCTGAATCAAACAGTGTCAATAGTCAATTAAAAGATTAATACAATGGCTGTCATTAGTATGCTGAGCAATTTGTGGCATACACCTCATCGTGTGACAGGGGGGACCCCTGATGTGTATCACAAGTCGCGCCTTGCTGGTGATGAGAAGCAAAAATGTTTTCATGCGCAACGAGATGAAGCGTCCTCCCCCATGCATGACCCATCTTTGATGGATCCCTGTCACTGAGATTGCCTTGTTATCGTGTCTCACAAAAGAGTTCAGACACTCGAGGTTTAATCTAAGCCAGCTGTGGTTCTTATGGCTTAGGTCTTTGGGGTGAGTCTACGTGACTTGCTCCTGTGATCAAGAAGTCAATTTACATAGATATCATCCTGCTGTTTAAATTGTGCACACTTATTAACCATGAATAGTTCCAATATTCTTAATATTTGCTGATTTATTGCTAAGGCACTACTACATTGTACTGTTGGGAATAAGAGCGCAAAGGCTATTTGAAGAAAAAAATTCCAGTTTAATTGAGAAACTTCACAACAAAACATATCCAAGGACTTAAACATATGGTTTATGAAAAAAACAAAAAACGAAAAGGAAGAAAAAAAGAAAACCAGGAAGGAGACAAGGATTCAAAGAGGCCATGACTGAGTGCATAGTGTCCACGTATAAGAGTGTCTAGGACATTGGCATGACATGGACATGCATAAACCATGGAGGTAGGGGGGAAAATGAAGAAGAAAATACCACTGTAGTGCATGCATGCAGCTCATTCTGAACCATTGTCAAATGTCCTTGTACATAGGTACCGTGCTCACAGTACATCACAAACAATAAGGGCAGCACCAAACATGGCTCTACATGCTCTAGGTAGATTACTAAATTTCCTGTCAACAACTAAACTATTTAGTGTTGTGACAATTGTCACCATAGAAACCCTTCATACAACAGAAACTAGACAGGAAGCCCTTCTCAATTCACTGCCAAATTACAGGAAATACTCTATTTATCACTCACTGTACATTTATAGAAAACCATTCAAAGAAAACCATGGCATAATGTAGTACCATGTATCAACAGCAATTATTTAAAATAAAAACAACTACACCCAAGATTCCAAGTTATTGTTTAAAATGAAATTACTTACAAGTCTATCAATAAAATACATACAAACACTATTTACATGACCAAGAGGACATACTCAAAGACTTGATCTGCATTATAAGTATCCATTGCGAACATTTTAATCTCATTAAGTGATACTAATTGACAATGTAACAATGACTGTAAACGATTCCACCACAAGCTGAAGCACAGCCAGGAACAACCAAGTTTGAAATTACAGCCGTGTGCTTATAACAGTAACTGTTGTCTGCCATCTCATTTGACGTCATACATTTTTAAAGAGAATCCACACATTTCATTGCTATTATACATGGCAAATTTGTGCGTCAAGATTTAGTATTTAAAAGGTTCCCTTCACATAACATTCCATATTTGTCTTTTTGATAAGTTGAGGGTATAATTTTCACAATTACACATTTGTTTAATGAAAACCATTTCTAACTTCAAAGAAGGGTAGCTTTTGTTAATGATTATCAACAGGCTGTGCAACTCTGGGGCATAATTTAATATTAGGGACTGTAAAAATGAGCTGGGCATTTTTTCTGGGTTTTTTTCAAAACTCTGCAGTCTTGCTAGCAATAATTAAATGAACTTGAAAATGAAATGAAATCAGCACCTTCTTTGTGCTGTTGTCACCTGTGTTGCCACTTCCTGATCACCTCATCAATACATTACAATGTCAGTTTTCACTTCATCAGTACCTCATGCAGCCACTTTACATTGGTCTGATGGTATGTCAGAAATTACTACCTCCTACCTTAATGTGAGTGCAGCAAAATGTAGTGCTCATCACTTTTCGTAATGATCAAATTTAACAAGGAATTAATGGTAGTTTGTGTTCTTCAATTAGTTACTGATGTTTATATCAACATTTTAATGATAAAAGCAAAGTTATTAAAATTCAAATTATTTATTATAAATCAAATGAATAGTTATCTTCATTAGTCTTTAACAGCCTTTAGTATAAAACAAGTTTTTGGCACAAGGTACATGTAAACACTTACCAAGCCAAATTTGATAATTGATTTAAAAAAAATAGTGTTCAAGTAATTGCAGTAAAAGGCTAGTCGTAGTAGGCATGCATCACTTGAATACCCATAATCAAGAAACAAACTTTTGCTATTTTTCCTGGGGAGGAGAGATACTTTTTGGTTGAGGGCCTAAGTATTGATCATACACAGACTTGTAACCTACATGTAACTGTACCAGTAGGGCCTATAACTAATCAGACCAGTATTTAAAAACACATTCTGATGACTTAGTCACCAGAAGTATAGTTGAGCAGTAGGGCCGTGAAGGGTTGTCCCATTATTAATAATATTTAGGGTTGTACAGAGGGTACCCTCCCTTGACTACCTACTTATCAACATTTGTTTTGGGCGCGGCAGTATATTTATTCCAACCCCCTACACTCATGGCTGCTAAATCTTTCTTTGATTCTCTCACCTTTTAGAGTCATGGGTGGTCTCTGATCCCGCTCCCCACATACCGTGTACATCCATGTACCCACAGCCCTTTAAATACGATATGAACTGAACTGTGTCTCAATATCAGGGTGCAGTTACATCAATTATAAAATCTAATTCTCCCCCATGGATCTATACCCAGTAATGAGATCTAGAGCTAAATCTAGTGAACACTACTCGTTCTTTATGCATCAATAGGGACTAGCACTAGCACGAGAAAATTAGTCATTACTGGCCCATTTGTCAATATGAAGGGCAGACTATAAGCAGCTATAGAAGGGTAATGTCCATCAAGGTCACAAGTGCCTAGGAACTAATCTTTCACATCATTTCCTTGATTGATCATTTCTAAGGTTTATTACCAACCTCATGTACAGGTGATTTGTCTTTATGAATGACTCTGATTATTGCTCATTAGCTTGCAAAATCTTGTCTAGAATTCCTTTATTAGCTTCAGGCAAACTACATAAATTTGAGAGATGTACGTAACTGTCAATGCCCATTAATCATCAAGTGGTGTTGTCCTACAATCTTAGCCATACTCACTGATCAAGAAGTGATGTTTTTGTATTCATTTACAAATTTGAAATCGTCGGATTCTGAAAATACTTTGCCAGTTTCACTTGTCAAGAATACAGTCTAAAAGACTATCATCAAAATGAATAATGTCAAGCTAATTTTCAAAACCACTACTTCGTCACTGGACGCCATGAACTGACACCTTGTGTACAATTCTTTTCTTTTATTTTAGTTTTCAGTTTTTTACATGTTTAAACAAAATTCGTCAAGGTCTACAACTTTATGAAGTTTCAAAGCTTCAAGAGCTTTAATTTGCACGAAAGTGACAATTTTCAATTTTACAGAAAAGTTGCATTTACCATTGTGATGCATTGCGCACACCAAACTCAAATGTGAACAAAATGTTTTCAAGAATCCACACAAACCTTGAGTGTGGCGCGCGCGTGGACCTCCATTTTCTTGAAGTGACACACGTAGTGTTGTAATTAGGCCTAGTTGTAATACAAATGGAATGAGTCACTTCGTGAAAATGGAAAATTGTCTGTTTTGATTTTATTCTGGTTTCATGAACTGACACGAACCTTTCTTACCTTATTGCTTATTGATTTAGGACGTAAATTTTGAAAGATAGCTAGGTGTTTTATAAGGCATTCAACTTTAGATGCCGTTTTCTTGTAGTTTTTATTGGTATGGTAGGTGTGTGTCAATCTGTGGTGTCCATGACCAATTGTGTTATGAGTACTTTTATTAACATTTATCAGAACAAAGAAATTGCAAAAAAGTCCTTTGTATTCCAAGGATACCATGCATAATAAGTTCTGTGTACGTTGTTTTTTCCTGGACTTGGTAATACTTGTAGTCTTCTGGGTATGGATTTGAAGACTATTCACTTTTGTCATCAAAACTTGCAAACTGGTTAATCACACTGTAACAATGCACTTCACTGTTTTTACATGTTACCATCCTGAGCAATAAACAATCAATGAAGCATGAACTAGGCTTGTTTAGCATCAAGATGGTTAAGCATTCCATATAATAACAACTTAAGTAGTTAAATTCTTTGTTGGCTTACAGTTCATGTGCATGTTTGCTCAATATCAATTTTCGCTTTTTGAAATGAAAAACAAGAATGACTAGAACATGCAAACATTACAATATTGCAACTGAAGAAATCTACGGGCAGTCATGTCATGGTATGCCAGCCGGCAGTTAGTGGCCTTCCCCTAAAGACACGCTCAGAAATTGATCTAAGAACAAGACGACAGTGAAGGCGTTCAAGCGATCAAACTCTCAGCCCCAAACCCTGCAATCTGTTACAGCTGCGCCCCTTGAAATGATGGATTTGACTGCCGCTGCACCGTTATAACGTAAAATGTGGTCCTTGTAGTGTCATCACGCTTTAAGGTAGGTATTTATAGCCTGCTCAGTGTAATTGCCTTTACCTTTAAGTTAATTTGAATCAATTTGGCTGCTGCTCATCCTCCTTGACTACAAATGTCAAAATTGATATTGAAATTTCATATTTCATTGATTTGTAGTTCTGGAATGTCGCACATGGAATGAGTCTTTACTCAGTGATGCTGAATAGTAAACAAATGTTAGGGAGGTTTATTTTGACAAGGATGTAAGATTTGTATAGTTTACTCTGTGTCTGCAATTTCCTTATTAGAAGCTCACACATCAAGAAAAGTCAAACACTTAAGGACTACATAAACTGTTCAGACACTGCCCTTCTCATGTTTCACTCTTCTTTAATTCTTACTGTTTTCAGTGTTTTTGCCAGATACATCTGTCACTTCTCTATTTTGTTTCATCTTCAATTGTCCTCTTTTTCTTTGCCTGCTCTTGGTTGCCACTCCATTGTGAATACATATTGCAGCTTCCAAGGGAATGATGCATGGACAACCTGTATTCGGCAGTTTTACCAAGATCCTAACATTATTCTATTAACCTGTATGAACTTTCCCTTACTTACTTACTACAATCTGTAATCTCAAGTGTAAAGGAAGTGTCTAAATTGGCTGTGGCTGCAGCTGTTGCTAATGGTGTAGTGGCTATGGGCTTCATATTGTTCAACGCATGTTAACAGGGCAAGGAAGCCACAACCGCAGCAACTGGCTGTGGCTGCAGCTGTTGCTAATGGTATAGTGGCTATGGGCCGCATATTGTTCAGCGCATGTTAACAGGGCAAGGAAGCCACAACCGCAGCAACTGGCTGTGGCTGCAGCTGTTGCTAATGGTATAGTGGCTATGGGCTTCATATTGTTCAATGCATGTTAACAGGGCAAGGAAGCCGGGTAGCTGTGGCTGCAGCTGTTGCTAATGGTGTAGTTAGTATGGGCTTCCTATCGTTCAACGCATGTTAACAGGGCAAGGAAGCCACAACCGAAGCAACTGGCTGTGGCTGTTGCTAATGGTGTAGTTGCTCTGGGCTTCATATTGTTCAACGCATGTTAACAGGGCAAGGAAGCCACAACCGCAGCAACTGCCACAGTCGCTAACTTGGACACTGCTTAAGTTTCTCAGGTACATTTGTAGGCCTACATGTACCTATGTATTAAGCATGTATAAAGTAAAAGAAATCTACTTTTGCATCAGTAAAGTGGCAGACTATGGGTATACATCAAATAACACCTCACCAACACACATTGTCTTGACACTTGTTAAATGTCTACTAAAGCACTGGGTATAAAGGGTATACCAAGAAGCCAACACACATGTTTCTTGACACTTGTTACTGTCTACCAAAGCACCAGGGATGAAGGGTATACCAAGAAGCCAACACACATGTTCATGACACTTGTTACTGTCTTACAAAGCACCAGGGATGAAGGGTATACCAAGAAGCCAAGACACATGTTTCTTGACACTTGTTACTGTCTTACAAAGCACCAGGGATGAGGGTACAAAGAAGCCAACACACATGTTTCTTGACACTTGTTACTGTCTTACAAAGCACCAGGGATGAAGGGTATACAAAGAAGCCAACACACATGTTCTTGACACTTGTTACTGTCTTACAAAGCACCAGGGATGAAGGGTATACAAAGAAGCCAACACACATGTTTCTTGACACTTGTTACTGTCTTACAAAGCACCAGGGATGAAGGGTATACCAAGAAGCCAACACACATGTTCTTGACACTTGTTATTGTCTTACAAAGCACCAGGGATGAAGGGTATACAAAGAAGCCAACACACATGTTCATGACACTTGTTACTGTCTTACAAAGCACCAGGGATGAAGGGTATGCCAAGAAGCCAACACACATGTTCTTGACACTTGTTACTGTCTTACAAAGCACCAGGGATACAGGGTATACCAAGAAGCCAAGACATATGTTCTTGACACTTGTTACTGTCTTACAAAGCACCAGGGATGAAGGGTATACCAAGAAGCCAACACACACGTTCTTGACACATGTTAGGGCCTACTGTCTTACAAAGCACCAGGGATGAAGGGTATACAAAGAAGCCAACACACATGTTCTTGACACTTGTTACTGTCTTACAAAGCACTAGGGATGAAGGGTATACAAAGAAGCCAACACACATGTTCTTGACACTTGTTACTGTCTTACAAAGCACCAGGGATGAAGGGTATACCAAGAAGCCAACACACATGTTCCTGACACTTGTTACTGTCTACCAAAGCACCAGGGATGAAGGGTATACAAAGAAGCCACACTTGTTACTGTCTTACAAAGCACCAGGGATGAGGGTACAAAGAAGCCAACACACATGTTTCTTGACACTTGTTACTGTCTTACAAAGCACCAGGGATGAAGGGTATACAAAGAAGCCAACACACATGTTCTTGACACTTGTTACTGTCTTACAAAGCACCAGGGATGAAGGGTATACCAAGAAGCCAACACACATGTTCTTGACACTTGTTACTGTCTTACAAAGCACCAGGGATGAAGGGTATACCAAGAAGCCAACACACATGTTCTTGACACTTGTTACTGTCTTACAAAGCACCAGGGATGAAGGGTATACAAAGAAGCCAACACACATTTCTTGACACGTGTTACTGTCTTACAAAGCACCAGGGATGAAGGGTATACCAAGAAGCCAACACACATGTTCATGACACTTGTTACTGTCTTACAAAGCACCAGGGATGAAGGGTATACCAAGAAGCCAACACACATGTTCATGACACGTGTTACTGTCTTACAAAGCACCAGGGATGAAGGGTATACCAAGAAGCCAACACACATGTTCTTGACACTTGTTACTGTCTTACAAAGCACCAGGGATGAAGGGTATACAAAGAAGCCAACACACATGTTCTTGACACTTGTTACTTACTACTGTCTACCAAAGCACTGGGGATGAATGAAGGGTATACCAAGAAGACAAGATACATTGTATATGCACTACTTTCCACCTGCCATACAGTGTTATCTAACAATTGAAAACTAGCCTGTTCTGGCATGTAACACATACACTTGCCTAGGGCTGATACCTTTACACATAAACTGATCAAGGTTACTTGTATATTCACCATTTTTGTTTGCAAGAGTGAATGGCTGAGTAACAGTGGGGTTGAAAATACTACAGAAACACCTTTTTGGCTCCAAAGTGTTGATGTACATCGGTCAGCACTGTTAAATGAGTGCATTGAAATTCAATTAGTAACCAAGCTTTTTCAACTAGTTTTCCTCCTGTATAAATCACATCATGACACGGTAAATGTTTTTATAAACAAAAACTGTACACAGGATAGAACTTATAGTAGATGAATATTAGCAAATATAGATGGATTCATTGTAGATGACAACATTTCCATGACTGTTCAATCTATAACATTTCCATGACTGTTCAATCTATAGGCCTACATGTACATGTTAGCAGACTGCATTATTTGTGAATCAGTGTCGTCATAACAAGAATTTGAACCTCTACAATGAGAACATGCAGTCATACATGTAATGTATTAAGTCATTTTTAAAAGAGTGTCTCATTCATAAATGACCATCTCCACAGTAGCAAATTCCTATATTTGCAACTCATCAAAAATCAAACTGGACATTTAAAATTTGTGTAATAGGTTGAGGAAGATGTACATCTGTTGGGAAATATGGAATACAGACATCACATGCTCACCTTCCATATGTCAAGCTATTTCTACAATATACATCCCTACTTTAACAGACCCAAAACACTTACAATGTATAGAACTGGACAGAATCAGCTGTAATCATGGCAGGATTTTAAACAATTGCTAGAAGAGGACTTCACAAAATAAATAAAGTTTCTCTATTTGTTATCACAGCAGCTACAACAATTTGTGGTTAATCCCAGGAAACACTCTTTCACCCAAATAGAGCATGTTCAAACATGTCTGTCTAACCATGGTTTAACCTTGAGGTGATTTCTGCAGTCTTTATTTGCAATGTGACTGAAAATGATCAGTTGGAATTTTGAACGAGCAGTTTTGTCTTTCATTGTGTACATCATTAATTAAAAAGCCTGGCACTCACTGGCAGCAGAACTTCATTAAATCTGTGTTTTCCAAATTCAAAGGAGTTTTTTGTATGTACTCTTCGTAATTACTAGTGCATAAATGAAAAGGAATATTTAGGCACCAGCAATAAGCAACTTACACTTGTATGTATGCTGTATTCCTGTTGATAATGCAGTGAAATAAGCACCGCATCTCATAACTGTCCTTAAATATAAATAAATCTGTCTAGATGTACATTTATGCCAGTCCCAGTCCCACCACAGATAAACCCATAATGGACACCCCTACAGAAGAGTAATGGGTTCATTCCAGTATATTCAGAATTTGTACAGTGATTTTTTTCTTTTCAAGTCACTCTAGCTTATTTCACACCAGAGCTCTGGGCAGTGTTCATATGTACATATTTCTAAAGATCTTATCAAATAATCTCTGACTGAAGATAAGAGTTGTGTAGAGCATACTTTCAGGCAAAGTTCTTGATCTACATATTGATACAAAAACAACAGCAATTTCATACATTGGTGATTGAAATGTAAGGCTACATGTATTAGATAAACTAGCCCAGAGAGTTTGACTTACATTGGCATTCATGCTCACAAACTGAGATTCTTTTCATTCATTCATAATGTACTGTACATTGTATTTGTGCATGTGAGTCCTTAAATTTCTTTTTAAAATAATTTTCTGCTACCCTTAATTGTAGACTGTTGTTTCAGGTTGTGTTTGTAAATGTGCTAAACAAGGAATTAAGCCCAAGGTTTTTCATGTTAACCTGTCTCCCAAACAAGGATCAAATTTACCCAAAACATATACTCTAATGATAAATTTAATGTAATTTGGAAATTGTGCGAGGGCTCAATATAAAATAATATCAGTTATTATTTGATTAACTACCATACAACTAGGCTTTTGATAATGCATAGTCTGAATTCTCCAAGGTAAAATTAAAATTTCCCGGATTAAAAACCCAGCAATTTAAATATTAAAATGCATTACAGAGTGAGAATGCACATGACACAGTGGTGTATTGTTACTTGATACTGAGTGTCATTATATCAATCTTTTATCTTTAAATTTGAGAACATTAGCATTGCTAATGAAGTTTATGTGCAATGTAAAATTTCACGATGAAATGAAATCTGATACAATTATATTTTCATATCCAAATCCCCCCTCCCCCCACCCAATAGAAAGTGTAATAATACAAACAACAAATTATATTAGAGGTCTGTGGAGGATCAATTCAATTACCTCTTTATAAAAAGAATAATAATTTAGAGTGATTGCTTGTATCTGTGCACTGATGGATTCTAAAAGAGTGCACTACATGTTTCATGAAAATGGTACACAGGTTTCTGAACATTCAACTATGTAACCTGAAACATTCATTAATATACAATAAATACAGACATGTAGGTACTTCAATCAAATGATTAACTGTACCTGTAACACATACTTCAGTGCAAGGCATTAGGTCAACTTTATTAATTTTGAGTTTCATTTTTTTTTTCTTTACAAATTTATGAAATCAGATTATATTTGTTTTAAATGTTTAAGTCCTTTTATTGACACATCAATGAAACAATGTGGTTTGAGGAACAATTGATAGCAATGAGTATGACTCAACTTTACAGCACTAATGATTGAATGTCTACAATGTAGGGAGGGAGAGGGGTACAACTAGTGCGTACATGTATGAGGTAGTCATCATGGAGCCTTTCAAGTGCTTCTCACTGACTACCAGTCAACCCTTCAAGATTGTCAAGATGCAGCCGAGCACCAAATGACATTCTTCAAGAGTTGCCCGGTACCCACCAACCATTCCTACACTGATTGAGTAGCATAAAGTGCACAAAAACTGTAGGATTATATACCAGCACATCAATATAATGAGGTGAATTTCAACGTCTTAACAGCGCCAAAACTAGGGTCAAACTTTATGGCTGCGGTCTAGGTGCACCATTTTTTTCTAGGGGGCACTTCTGGCCAATTAAAACTGTAGTTTCCATTTTCGTTTCTCTGAAACAAGCCCCTTTTTTTCAGCGCTCTATAAAAAAAATTACTTAAGTGTAAAAAAAAATACATTGTCTGCGTGTAAATGGAAAAATAATATTAAAAACATTGAAACTACCACATGAAAATGTCATCAACCTTGCCCAATCTTTTTCACCTACAGAGTATCAGGCAAACTTTCACCAAGGAATAATAAGAAAAGGCTTCAATGTGATAATACAAAGCCTTCACCTCAAACATGGAGCTAGCATCTATTTTTACATAAAACTCAAAAGAAGTTAGAAACACATACACTGTAAGTGCCTAAATGGTTAAATATGTTTCAACGCTAGGTTAACTTACTCTAAGCTGAGAGGAAGGGTTGGAAGGAAATTGTTCGAGGATGACATACACAGCAATGGCAATAACTAGAATCAAGGCTTCCGCACTACCTCTACTTCTATTAAAGACATTCTTCTCTCAGCAAGCCCTATCTTAGGATGTCAGATTATCCAACCAGCCATAAAAGAGGAAACTGCAAACACCATTTCACTGGATGTCCATGAGCAACACATGTTTGCTTGAATAGATCACTGCTCCGAATGACATTTCAAGGTAGCTCTGCCAAGTGAATTGTTAACAAGTCAAAAGGAAGTTTTTCTCCATGCTGTTAATTTGATCAAATGCATTTTCATCAGACTTGGTCCAACCTTTCCTTGATTATATTCTATAATTGAAACACTGTGCATAAATGTACACAGTAGGTCACCATATAATCAGACATTGACAAAATCCACCCAATAGTATGGTTGATTTATTCTACAATATCGCATGACTTTTACAGGTATGTTTGTACTGGATGAACTTCCATCTCAATATAAATTAGCAGTCTTTTTTCATCCATGTGTCAAGATTTAACCCCAAATCGAACAAAGAAATAAATAATAAATTTTGAAAATGTCACAAACAATATAAACAATTAAACAAACATTACACCAATCTGTACGGCCAAAACTGTACTCAGCAAACTCTCTGGGAAGAAAAATTATAAGTAGAATTTCCATTCAACAAATTATAGTTTCAAGGAGTTCCACAGTATGGGATGGTTTCATAGGCTGAATACATGGTTTATTGACCCAGCACAAATCATGTGTGCAAGGATCCAGGCTCAAAAATTACAGCCACAGAATAATGTACATGTACATAGTTCATGCCTTGGGCTGTTTACCCTGGGCGAAATTCCCCTTTATTTTGCAGAGACATGGCTAAAATTAACTCTAGCCAGGACGTTCAATTGGCAATTATCTGACACACAGGAAGGCAGGAGGGCAATGTGTTCAGAATGAAGAACACATGATTAACATGTACAACTTATAGAAGTCAAAGTAAAAGGAGAATTTTTCTCAGGAAGTGTTTGCACTTGCAAGAGAGAGCAAGAATCAGTTTGTTTGTGGCTAATCATGTTATGAGAAACAAAGCAATTTACACAATTTGCAAAGATTAGCTGTACTTGTATCTAGAGAGAACTTAGGCGACCTCCACAGACATCAGATTACTATCAGTTGGACGTCAAATGATTATCCAAAAAACGTACCTTTCAATGAAATGTGAGATGGAAAACAGATTATTCAATAATAGCTGTCTATCGTGATACATTTCTTGTTTACACAGAAAGTATTAAAAGAATTTTGTAAGAGCCTACATGTTGTATACTGACAGACTGGAAGCCAGTGAAGTTGTTTAAGAATGGGTGTGATGCGATCATGTTTACACGTTTTTGATAATTATGCGAGCGGCAGCGTTCTAAACATATTGTAGCTTATTGATGAACTTGTTGTTGATACCATACAGCCATGAATTTCCATTACCCAGCCTGGATGTAATGAACGATTGAATAAGGATAGCGACAGACTCTTGACTAAGGATCTTACGAATGCTGTCAATGTTTCTTACATGTATGTATGTGAGTAGTTGTTTTATTTGAGTGTGTACATGTATACTTCTATCCTTTTAATCTGTGTAACTTTGTCAATAAATTATTGTTTTTAACTAATAATGTTTTATTCTCATGGGCCAATGGATTCTAAATTTCTGTATTTTTATGATGCGGACAATAAATTCTAAATTCTCATTTCAATTCAAAAGCTCATTGACAAATTTTCTTCACCTGGGATTCCATGGGCATGGTGTTTTCGAACATAATGTCAAGATTGTGCTAACATTCTGTGCAAGCATGTAAGTCTATTATGATTAACTTTGAAGGAATTACATTTATTAGCATTTAATGTAAAATGTTGTGAGTTGTGAGTGCAATAATTGAAATATATGTGCAATGTACCCTTATCAATTCTGATCGAGAAAGAATGTCAAATAAAGATCTTTAGTACATAAATATTCACATTAAGTTTATCAATGAACAAGTACATGTACCAGTCCAGACTTATTCTTAAATATTCAGATCATGAGTCAACCTGAGGCTAGCTTGTCATTATAAGAATGGTTGATAAGAAAATATTTATCTTTCAAATCATCAAGATTAACCTTCAGTTGGAGAAAATGTTCGTTCTTAAAAAGTGTGTGCGTAATGCATTAATAACTGTGAATTCATTTAAAAGGAGGTCATCATGTATTGGATGCATGTAAGTGCATTGTAATTTATTCATTCAACATTTTGTTATACATCTCACACAGTAGACCCTTGTCATTTGATTTGTTCACAATAAACACAAAATAGACACAGAAACTTGTCTACTCTACACTCTGAAAATTCTAAAACCCCTTCTTAACAACATGATTGGATGACTCCATGTAGACACCAACCTTCTCCATCGTGACATGATCTTGCTCAGTTGGACAAACGGACGGGGAACGATTGTTTTGGGAACGGCGCTGCGGAGCCTCAAAAAAAATTCATATTGGAATCCAATATTAAATTTTTTAGAACACAAACAAACAAAACTAGAAATGAGTTTGTTACGAACAAACACTAGGGTTTCGGTTATATTAAATTAAAAAAACACTTTGAGTTAATGTAATAATTTGACACCTGATGACATCACGACGACAAACGGACGGGGAACGATTGTTTTGGGAACGGCGCTGTGGAGCGTCCAATAATTTTTTATATTGGAATCAAATTTTAAATTTTTAGAACCGGAACACAAACAAACAAAACTAGAAATGAGTTTGTTACGAACAAACACTGGGGTTTCGGTTATATAAAAATAAAATAAAAAACTTTGAATTGATGTAATAATTTGGCACCTGATGACATCACGACGACGAAAACAATTTTTTCGTCAAAATTTGTTATAAGCTACAAGTCGGCACAAAGATTGAGATTTTAGGCCTATGACATGTGATTAAGGAAATTAATTTTTGTATTTAAACTTTCTGTTAGGACCGGAAGAAAAGATCAAAGTGAGGTTATGTTTTTTAATAATAACAAATGTGTCATTAGCTCCAAGACATCACAAAGATTATGACTTTATGACATGTGGTTCACGAGATATGGATTTTAAATTTTAGAGCTTCCTATTTGTACAGGAATTTAGGGTCAACGAGGGACATAAGTTACAAGATAAGTTACAAATTTGCACAAATATTTTAACTCTTTGACTATGGTTCAGACGATATAAAATTTTAAATAAAAAACTACCATGCCAAGGCTAAATTCTTTAATACCACACAGACCTTGAAATTAATTGTGGTGGGAGAATTCATTAAATTTACGTGGGGATAAACCGCTACTAAAATCCCCAAAATGCTTCCGCATTAAATTATTTGTAATTGTCTAAAATAACCCTATAACGCGTCTGTATTTAATTGTCTCTACTAATCTTCATATCCCAAAACGCGAGAGGGCGCTAATACAAGTCCACCGTTGATTTTATTATGCCATCGTTAGATAAACCATATGCGAAGCAGAACCAAATGCATAAAATGGAAAGTCAAAAGGTCAGAACGATGCCCTGCGTGTGACACGGCTGTCTGTGTAGGTATGGACGTATGCAGTTTCCAGTGAGTAATACGTGTCATGTACACAGACACGGCGATCGCGATACATTTACGGGCGATTTTAAATCGGTAATATCGTCAAGAAAGGAACGAAAATACTTGAAACAACTTCTGCTTGATCTAAGATAGAGCACAGGCTTTCATTTGATGTGTATTGCTTGTGTCTTTTAAGACTGTAATTCCTGAGATTGAACGATAACAAATTTCACTGGTTAATGCTATGAAAAATTTTTGAAATAGAAAAATAATAATAGAAGTGCAAAAAAAATAAAAATCTCGACGAAAACAAAGGTGGTTTCGGCGGATGACCGAAACCCTCAACAAGCACAGAGCCCTGCAAACAAGACAGCACTTTTAAATGAATGTACCCATAACCAGTTTCAAATTTATGAATTGGTCTTACATGGATTACATAGAAAATGCTGAATGATCTTGACCAGAAAATCAATGAAGCATGCTTTCTTGATAGAGGTAATGGTCTCACTTTATCAGGGTGTTCATGGTACTTTTTAACTATCATAGTTTATGATTAATTACTCTAAAGCTAGGTTAATGACCAAACATCAAAGCTACGACCCATTAAACTTTGGTGATGTTTCGAGTCCATCTTTTTTCAAACACATTGCCTTGGTCTCCGTGTGAACCTCTATTGCTATTGTGAGAAGCATCCATTGAGCAAATACTTAAATATTCCAGTCACACCAATTTACTGTCTTAAACTGTTTTTGTGCACTTAAATCACTTCATTTTCCAATAGAAAACCTGTAAATTAATTAGGCACAAAAACCCCATTAAATACATAGTACATACATGTATTTAAGACCCTGCAAGACAGAGTTACGACCCAAGGCTGAAACGTACTTTGTTTATTTCCGTCCTTTACAGACAAACATACTGTACTGAGTGTACTCTGACTACTCTTTCTGCCAGCCCAGGGTGAGCCTATACACAGATGTACTGGGCCTCTATTTGCCCTACTTTGCATTTGCGTCACAAGTAATCACCATCTATTTATATGATACCTATCATTCCATCCAAGTGCTCACCGTAAATACAACACCCGTGCTTGCTATTTTGATTGACATCAGTATATACCTGGGTCACAGGACCCCGTTTCTGAGGCAAAAACATCATTATCATTGCATTTCTCTTTTATGGAAACTAAAGAAATACTCCTGTACAAGTCCTTCAGCACTCTCTTTTGTTCAGAAATCTGTATGTCATACCTTCATTCATTTTAAGTGTAGTTTAGAAAATGCCTTAAAGATGTGTATTCTAGAAGGAAAGAGAAGATGGCTGGGTAGCTTTCGGTTGAGATTAATGGTTTATCTGAAAGATACTATAGTGTAATAACATGAATAAAACTAGAGTCACTAACCAGTTTAGAGGAAAATTCTTGCTTATTGTGAAACTTTTGTGGCTGGTTATTAAACAGACAGATGGGGTAGAGTTTAGATCAGACCGAATGTTTACATTGTAAGTGCCTGTTTGTCTACAGTTGACAGACTCTGATCAGACGGTATCTTTGGCACTGCATTTAGAAAAGATGACACAATTATTTTCTTTCTAATGTGCCCACAAATTGCAGTAAAAGTTATTGTTTTGGATTACTAGATCAATGTCACTCTCAGAGTATCTCTTATTATGCTAATTCTATTTTTACTATTTAATACAATGTATTCACTATTCAATAATTATCAAGAATTCATGTACCAAAACTCATTGTTTAAAAAGAGGCTATCGTTGCTTTGGTAACATTAATTTGAATGGAAGCCATATGATATGCCAAGCCATAATATTATATGTCTGTAAGTAGTTTTTGTGATCAAAAAGGAGACAGCTGTGGAGAATGATGCTATACATGTATAGCCAGATGACTGCCTGCATTATTAATAGTCAATATGTACCACTGTTTAAAGGGATAATTTATCAATGATGGTTTATGGATGAGTAAATTCAATTAATCCATAACACCTAGTTTCTCAAAACATATGGAATGTTACAATATTGGATTTTGGAAGAGCAACTTCATACACTTCACTGTATTTGCAATGTAAGTAAGCTTTTAAAAGCATAGCTCCGTGGTTCAAGAAACAAACCTCTTTCATTTTGTTTGAAGCCTGCTAACATACACCAGAAATTGCTGTGTTAATTTGGTTCCAATTCTTCCGCTGCATTAGAATCCTACTACCTATCAGGAGGGCCTCCAGTTTGTATAATATGGTTTAAAATAATGGTTGGCAATTGTAAAGTTCAGCTGGGTTTATTTTATAATGATAGAGAAGTGTACATGCATGACCAGTGTCAGTACTACATCTCACTGTGTAATCCAATGCTAGAAAAAATATATGTAATGATTGATGATAATGAGATCAGCAATTGGCTTGAATTGGCAGCATCTTGGATTACACTACATGGATGTCATAGCCTACAAAACCTGCCTTCAAAAATCCTACTTTTATTACATCATGAACACATGTATTTTACACCATTTACAAAAGTTTTTTGGATTCCTAAAAACAGCTATAATGTGGGGAAAATCTTTATGTTTTATAAATCCATTTCGTACTTGTTTATCAACCAAATTGTAATGTTTTATACCGATTTCCACAACAAAAACATACTACACATTACACACTGAATGTAAATGTGTACAATGTATGTAGGCCCTATGTCTTTTAAGCTATTCTTGCCAAGCTAACAATGTGTCTACCAATTAATTTCACAACACATTAGTATACAGTGCATGCTTTATAGGACTACAGTAGCGAAAGGGGAAATTTAGTGTGACAGTTTAGTATTAATAATTTGTATCAGACCCTTCAGTATGCTGATACATGGGTGACCATAATGACAAGCTTTTAACCATGAAATATCATAGTGTTACTCTCGATGTATCATTATTTCCTACCACCAGTTTGATTGGATTGCCCTCTCCCCACATTTTGCCTTTTGTCCTGATGTCATAATAATAATAAATAATAATGTATTTTCTCTTGTGCAATGCATACATTTTGTACTTTATCTGTCTGTATTGTTGAGAAGTGGAGTAAAATAAATAAGAATACAATAATAATCTCTTGTCAACCTGATTTCCAAGAAGTGAATCACATGTGACCTTCTTTAATGGAAATCAAGACCCAAGGATGGAGAAAAACCTCACTCGACTTACATGTACACATTGCCACTATAACATGAATTTCCATTACGCAGTTCTAATTTATTCTGTCGTATAGCTTCGGCTTTGTTATTCTTAATTATGGTTTCAGGCACCCGAAGAGAACAGGGACAGGGACATTAGGAAATACGAATTTAATTACAAGAATTGATGAAGATATCGCTGTAATCAATTGAAGATGTACAGCAATGGGACTTGAAACTTTAAGATCTACATGTATGCATTGTTGCAGACATGTTTCTAGCAAGTCACTCAAGGTAACCATGCTGTTTCACCATGCAAAAGTCAATTGTTTTAGTTCAAAATTCATCTGGACTCCTACTTTAGAATCAACTTCAAGCATTGTGGAGAATACGTGTGTAAACAATGTTATCATACATTTTACCTCCTCTAAATATAAATTTAGGCCTATGCATTTTGGACAAACTTCTATCACATAGTCCTGAATTCCTTCTTAGGAAAACAAAACAGCCAAGGAATCGCTCTGAACTTAAGATGTCATCTACCCCAATGTAAATATTCACCTTGACAAATGAAACAACAGTATTTTATTACCGAAATCTCATGAAGTCAATGGCTGGCTACTGATTTGACATTGCCTTGCGGGTGAGTAAAGACAGGGTTTTGGGAATGTATGTTACAGCCCCCTCGATGTCCATCAGGTGACCGTTTATGCACAAATATGTTGTATTCTGATCATCAGTCAGCTTGTTTATTGCTTATGGATTTACACATACCATGTGGCATATTCATTAAATTACTCCACAAGCCTGGCCTATATGGTTTATCCATTGACATCTTGATGAATGTTCATCTTACTTCAAAAATATTTAAATCCAAAAAACTTACCCAAAAGCGTTGATGACATCACCAGATTTAAGCATACAGGGACTTACATGTAAGTCCATGGACATTAACTTTACTTTAAACAAAAATTAGTGTTGTTGTATATATGAATATGGCCTAAACTGTATAAATTGTAAAGGAAAATTGGTTTTGTTTTGTTATGTTTTGTTATTATTATTATTTTTCTTTTAGGGGAGAGGGTAGTGTAAGAATTAGAGCAAACAAATAATAATAAATGAAAAATGAAATCAAAGTGCGCTCATATCAAGAAGTCTATTGCTGACCTGGGATAAATGATGTTTGAAGTCCAGAAATTCAACCAAAATGCAAGTAAGCAATAAATCACTCATGACTTGACACATAATGTTAGCCATGAGTACTTGCTTCCTTTATCATTCAGGCAAAGCAGCAAGGTCACCGATTACTTACTGGACAATTGGACAATGGGGAATGTCATGGGAACATGATAGAACTGGTGAGGCTAGAGATGGGATGTGTTGTCATCTAAGCGCTCAATCACTTGCCAAAAAAATCCATGCAAGAAAATTACTGGGGCAAGAGATAAAGAGGGTCAATCAGACAAGATCATGTCCTTGCATTAAAAAGTATAGAGAAGATGTATACTGATTGAATAGCACAATCTCCCACTGCTTTATGAATTTACCTCCATATTGTACACTGAATATATTTTGAACAGATGGAATTTTCTATCATTAAGTTACCCTAACCCTAACCCAATCAGGGTCCCTCCACATACCCTGCCAAATACAACAGAATGCAACACAGTTGAAATGAGAACCATGCCAAATGCAACAAACTAGGGATTTTGTTGCATTGTGCAGACATGTTGTATGTGTTACACAAGAGGGTTTGCCCTGCTAAATGCAACAGTATGCACATAAGTGTAGTAGTGACTACAACAAAATGCAACACCAATATGAAGGCACTTGACTGCTAAATGCAACAAATTCAGTCAAAGAATGACATTAGAGTTGACTGCCAAATGCAACAGATTACCACAACTTTTACCATTTGGTGCATATTGTTGCATTTAGCATAGTTAGGGATTTATAAAACAATCCAATGTTTGTTTGTTTGTTTGTTTTTCTTGGTAAGAAAGTCACCTTTTTCGACATTATCATTTGGATAAATGAAAACCCTGCAAACAAAGCCAGCAAACTGCCACAGCTCCATGTAGCAGTTGCTAATTTAAGTTGTTTGTACCAGTCTTCCTCAGAAAATCAACTTGATCAACATTAACTTCTGTTCAAAAGCTTTTTTATATGTTCGCTAAGCTGTAAGGTTGTGTAAGTTTCTTTTATTTTGGTCATTTGTATCATTCATGACCTTTTGTTCTGACTGTAGCAAGATGTTTTTCAAAGGTCAAAAATCTCTGCAATATCAGTACATAATTCTCTTGTGCATTAGGGGACCTTTTTTACCTGTTCTACTATTGTTAGATTCTGTCAAAAAAGGGATGTTCAGTTACCTGGTGATCAAGGGCCACCGTCCGTCCACTTAGTTCAGATCATTGGCAATGAATAAAATAATGATTCCCTTTATCAGTGTGGTAAAACATTCATTTCTAATTCTATATTCAATGTTTTAGTGTACTATATTGTACATTTTGTGTACACATGTAAAGTGTTGTTTTCATCCATTTCCTCCCACTCCATAACCTCCCGACCTCCAACAGAAAATTATCAAATGATCTGTGCAAGTATAAATAATTATACATTCCAGATGGTTTACACTCTACATTCATCACAAAATAAAATACTATATTGTCTTATTATCAAGACTCTTTAGTACAACTCCATTTTAAATATGTATATTTATGTCCCATTTCAAAGGAAGATAAGCATAAGTATACAAACCCTAATTTTATAATACACAGTCAACCTCTAAATGGATCTCATTTTTACATTTCCCAGAGCATTATTTTCAAGGGGTCATATTCCATATTCCCAGGCAGGCCAGCCTGTTGTACTTCATGGACCCTGGATGTAATCGGTCAACAAAACAGCTTGGACCAAGGAATATGATCTAAGAGGTAAAGACATCACAAAATTGTCTAACTTTCAAATCCCTGAAAGTTAACCTTCCCAATCCTACTCTATACAAATGATGAAGCACACCTGTGCACATATAGATCTAGGCCTAGATACAACTCATTAATTCTTGTTGGGTGGTTGTTGTTGTTTTTTAAGATTCATGAAAAAGACCAATAAATTCTAATCTAAAAGCAAAATTTTCTTCATTAGGAATATTCCTATAAATCTGAGGCATGCAACAGCTTTCACTTTGAGGATTTCTGAGGTAAGCTTTCATTCAATTGGACAAAGTGTGACCCTATTTCATCTACTGCATATTGAATATAGCCATAATGCCAGGCACTATAGTAAAAAAAACTCACTAAAGCACTCGCAAGCAATAATTCCCTAATTCATGCAACCCATTCCCTTTAATACCTACATCTCTCCAACCACAGGTTCCTCTCCTTTATACACTAGTTTTAATGAGATCTGGTGTCTTTTTAAACATGGCTGTCTACCAACATGAAAAAGCCCATCCCTTTTCTCAGTCCCAGCCAATGACCATGGACAGTACAGGGAATTTCTGTTGCTCACTCTCAACCAACACAAACATACTCAAACAAGCAACCCCAACCCACCCATCGTCATAGTTTACATCTTTCAAAACAGCCGACATAAAGTCTGTGTAGATCGTCAGTCCCTTAATATTCCGCCTGCATCGCTTTATGCTACATCAATCCTCACTCATCTTGAAACAAGTTATCTGTCTTCAGCTGCAATGAGCACAGAGCACTAGTCAAGATAAATCCTCAAATCAAGTGTTACAATGAAGGTCAGGAAAAAACATTTTTGAATGCAAAGTTGCTTCCGCTGATAGCATTTCAATATTTACTTTGCATCTTTAACTTTAACTATATCCCAACATGTTGTAACCAACTCTGCACTGTAACCTTACACATTCCATTCCATACACATACAGGTATGTACTGCACTAAAAGAGGTACCTACAACCACAGAGAAGGGACCAGAGGAGAGACAGGACCAGAGAAAACAAGGTACTGACAACCATTGGGTAAAAAACAAATTGTTAACAACATTTTAAGGCAGACAGAGTCAACTGATATTAAGAATCAGCATTTTATTAGTTTTCACCTTTATGGCATTTAAGCCATTTTGAGATATATGATGGACATATTACTGTATTATACACCAAAACCAAACAGTGCACTCCTATAGTGTCCACCATACCTCAAAAAGGCTAATGTTCTTACATTGCAAGTTAATGACTAACTTACATTGAAAATCATGTATTATAATAAGATTGAAAGTAAACCAATCAGCTCTTTTCAGAACAACCCTTTTACAAAATAGATCATTACAAATTACCCTTAAAATAAAACTAAGACAAAAATCTTACCCTACAACCATTGAGTAAGGGTCATGACTGAGAATGCCCTGTCCTTGTGTTCTCATTTTATTGATCTATTTTAAGGTCTATATGTTACAAGCTCCTGTAAACACCACATGTGTGCATACAACCTGGCTCTTGTTTCAACCAGGTCAGGTCCTCACTGAGGCTAGTTCAGTCTATTTTTGGTGTCATTTGTACTTTTCTTATCATGTGTTCATGATTTTAAAGAAGCAAAGGATTTAAGCATATAGCAAAGACCACGGACCAGCTCTATGGTTTCAGGAAGGTTGGCTGACATTTTGTTTTTCTTGATCTTAGTGCTTACTTCATTCTTCCTCTGTAATCATGTTGCAGAAGTGTGTATATGACTATGAGTCACCATGTGACTTTTATTTAATATTTTTGGTAAAGAGTTCGTCATGATAAAAATCATCCAGACAATTGTTTGTTTTTGAAATACTTGTGTTGTTTATATAAAGACAGTGACCTAACTATCCACACCCTTTACCTCCCCCTGATGCCCTACATACTTCAAGTCAGTCAGCCTGTATCTCCATCATCTACACAGGTATAGTTTTCACTGTTTTAACAATAGAACGTTGTGTTAAGAAATGGCCTCATCTTAACTGCACGTAGGTGTACCGTGTGCTTTTTCTGCACAGGCACATTTTACTTCTTTAGTGCTTGATGTTTTACACCAGCGACACGTTTTGCACATCATGGTTACTTAATACGACACGTAATTGTCACACAGCTCCCATACCAAGAAATAAGAGATCTGATTACTCCCTTCCGATCAATAAACCACTTCCCTTCTGTACTTTTCCCCTGTCCATTTTTTTTCTTCTTCCTCTTCCTTCTTTTTCTATTTTATTGGAGGAAACAGTGAGGGAGAAAGCATGGTTTTCCTGCAGCATCCTGAAGGCTTAGAAGTAACACACAAGTCCTTGAATCATGCTATTCAATTAACAATCACAAGCCTTGTTCGTGCCAATCTTGTTCTTCTGTACATGTAGGTACGTTTTTCAGAAACTCGGGAAATTATTCTCAACTGTCCCCTAGCTAGATAACACTTGTTTACGATCTTGAAAAGGGAGGTTTTCTACATTAGTATACATATGATTTTATCAATTACAATGCTTCATTGCTTCAGAAACATTATGTAGAAACATTGTGTTTCAATTGAAAACAAAGATTAAGATCTTTACCACCCTTGCGCAGCAAGATTGGAAGAACATGAATAGTCAAAATCAAGACTTAGGCCCCCAAAAGGTACAGTTTGGTAACCTGCACAATGCTTTAAAGTCACTAAAAACTAATTGTAAAAACATTTTTTTTGTTTTTTACTTGAGCAAGGACCAACTGATACTAATGCATATTTTACAGTTATTTGATAAATTGTGATGATGTCCTATGTACTGTTATAAAAGGTGCTCCATAAATATGACAAATTTTGTTGAATGTTTAGTTAAAGGATGAGCTGTACTACCTTATCCATGCCATGTAAAAGTTTGTAATAAATAATGATCAGTTGAAAATTTAGTTCCCCTTTACTAATTTACATATTTTCTCAAATTTAATTCATTTAAAATAAATAATGCTCTCCGGGAACACCCACAAAAACAGGTCTTGCTCACGATGTGACGCCACTGGTAGAACAAGAACCATGACCAAAACGTCTGAAATTCATTGCTAACATACAGCCACATACCGTTGTTGTAGTCACAGGCATTTCTTAAAATGTCTTTTTCCCACCAGTGACGTCACAAGTAGTAGGCCTACACATAAATCACGAGCAAGGCTTGACTTTTGGGGCATTCCCATCTATAGAGCAGTATTTTAAATGAAATAAATTGGGAAAAATATAAAAAGGGGGGTTGCAAAAGGTAGATTTTCATTGTGACTTAGTATTTACTTATAAACTTTTTCATGGCATAATGGGCAAGGTAGTATGACACGCATCCTGAAATGCACTGTGCACATGCAAGATATCTTTACATCTACCAACAGGTAAATGTAGGTCAAAGATTTTGCCCTCTGTTGAATCTAAATGAGGATTGAAGATGCAAGTAAAACCAGGATAATAAATATACTTTTTCAATTGACTTTGTCCTTTTGTGAATGCAAAGCACAAGATGTTTTATAACCATGATAACTATCCAGGTGGCTTTGAACACGTGGATGGATAAAAACATCATGTTATCTCATTGGTTGATGATTGAAACATTTGTGCTGCACATTATATTGATAGACCAATGATGGTTCATGTACGTGTGTATGTAATGGTCTCACACCATGGTAATGAGGTACTCAGTTATATCCAGGGTCTATTTCTGCAGCTATACAACTGACCTTTAACCAAGGAGATCCCAAAGGAACTTCTACAGGTCAAATTCCTTAAGGCAACTTGCATATTTTTGCATATTTTTGCATATTTTTGCATATTTGATTGAGAGAAAAATCAGTATGAACCAAATAACTGGATAGAAGTACCATTGGGTATGTTTCACATGTTTCTACAGATTGACATTTCTATTAAGTCAGTCAATGGGAAACAGATATTGTATTTCACGATCCTGAGTTTTGCTTTACACTTTATAAAAACAAAGTCCTCAAAAATAAATATCAGGATTTCATTTCGTTGTGTGACCTCTGAACTGATTTATGCAAATGATGCTATTTGTAATTACATTGACATTTTGCAAAGCATCTGTGACAGGTGGCCGAAGCTTGGTTCAGAACCAAAGGTAATGAATTCTTTCTGGCATTGGAACATCAACATCCTGAAAAACACATCCCTCAGACAAGTCAATGTCCGGCTGAGTGCTGGCGTGTGCGTTACCGGCATTTACATGTACAAGACCCTTGGGCAAGAAGCAACCTTTATAGGCACTCAAAGTCAGGACATAGTATGTCAGGTCAATACTGTGTAGTCTGGTGCACGAGCTGGAACTTGATGATGAGTTATTTTGCAGTCTTCAGGTACAAAGACTTGAATAATTAGGCAAGCAGGTACGTATACATGTACAGTATACAGTGACCATTACAAGTACATTGTACAATTTGTAAGAAGTCCAACTAAACCATGTTTTAGTTGTAGTATTTTTAAAAGTCAAAAGAGGTGGCATGTTTAATACGACACCATTAACATAATTTCCTACAGCGAGTTTGGTGGATCTACAGAAATTACAAACAACAAATTGTGCAGACAAATCAGAAGCAAGCATCAAAACCTTTATTCAGTATAAAGCATTAGTAATTTAACAAGTTACGTAGACATCCTTGATTTGTTATATTTCTAAGTAATTTCCCCTAATGTTGTCATCCCCTTGATGCAGAAAGTCAGGTCACTAACTTGAAGACTAATAGTTCAATTTTTGTTTGCTACTTATGTCATCAGGCGCCCAAGTCTGGGCCAGTGAATAATATCCCAGTCACAATTTGACATTTACTAATCATGGAAAATCTATCATATGCCAAACTATGATCCACATGTGTACACATACCCTATTTGTTCTTGCATGTTTCCTCATCAGCCAGCTGGTACAGGTGCATGTTTGTGATCAGCCATCTCGCCTCCAGTAATGGATTATGTCATGTATAGGCCTACTTATTCTTTGTAATGTACGTGTGCATCATTCTTTTATGAAGCCAAACAAACAGATATCATCAACATGTGGGTGCATTGCCAAAATTTAAATGTGTTTAAATTGACAATCTTGCGTGTGAAGCTCTCATTTTAGGTTGTAGTAAACTTGCAATCCAATTTACATGTACAATAAGCTGTTTTCCAGAAACCAAAATAAATTGAACTACGATGCAAAACTGATGATGTTATCACTGTTCATCCATCTTCTTAAGCCAATAAAATAATCTTGTCTCCATCGCTGTCAGACAAGGTGACTTCAGAACATCAAAGCAATTATCAAATCCTATGCATGTACATTGTACACTGAGTGTATTTTATGTTGAACTAAATCATTACTGACCTCCAATATTTCATCTTAGATTCTAACATCTGGCTAGTTCTATGGCTATGTCAGACATTTGCAAGAAATTATCAAAGAATAGAATCAAGAAAATGTAGATCATGGGGATCTGCATACAATTTCATCTTAGATTCTAACACCTGGCTAGTTCTATGGCTATGCTTGTCAGACATTTGCAAGAAATTATCAAAGAATAGAATCAAGAAAATGTAGATCATGGGGATCTGCATACAATTTCATCTTAGATTCTAACACCTGGCTAGTTCTATGGCTATGCTTGTCAGACATTTGCAAGAAATTATCAAAGAATAGAATCAAGAAAATGTAGATCATGGGGAACTGCATACAATGTTTGAGTGTACACGTACAGCAGACCTACATGTACATGTACATGTACGTAGCCTACCTATTGTAGCCTTTATGTAGATTGTGTGACATCACTGACAAACAGCCACAATTTAATAATTTTAAGAAGTGGCTGTGCAATTGGTCAATACCTATTTTAAATATTTGTTATTAGCCAAATAAAAGAAGCCACTTCCAAAATGGCAGAGCATGGACAGACAGTTAGCTGCATGTGACATCAATGAAAGTACACAAAAGTAATTAGGTCTTTTTTTCAATTGCTGCCCACTTGCATTATCTTACTATAGTTACCACGTACATACAAGGAAAAATAAATACTTTCATCCCCCAACCCGATCCTACGCAGCTTCACCCCCAATAAGACAGTAATTTGGCCTGGTTATTGACATACATGTACAGCATAGTCCAACCCGAGCTCTCATGGAGGAAACAAAGATTAAAAGGACCTTGCTCCAGTGGTTTAATTAAACAATAGGCCAAAAAGAATAACTTGAATAGTAGTTTTTGGTTATCCATCACCAGGAACTGGAATATGTGTGGGTTGGCATCTCTGCTCTGAAGCAAAAGTGTGACCTTATTCAATGAGTAAAACATATGCTGTTGTTTCCACAAAATGTGAAATACAAGTAATCAGGAAAACAAACAGCATAGCCCCAGAGGAGCAGGCAGTATATGTCAGTCAATAGTGTTGGCTTTACACTCAACACTATGAAGTGGGTACACAAACATCCATAAAATTAATAGTCCATTACTGACACCATGATGGAGGAAGAAAGCTCACACTGACTTACTTAAATTACAACACAATACTGTAAGGTAAATGTGAACAGTATTGAAACATACAGTGTTGTAACATTCTCTCCACACAAAATCATTCCAGTGTTTCAAAAGTAAACAGAATTTATTCAAAAAATTTTAAGCTCAAATAACAATTACAGAGTGCCCCGTTACCTACAGAAAATTAATTGCTTTAAAATACATGGGAACTTTTTTTATAACTGTCCTAAATTTGTCATGTTTCTGTGGAATTTTCTCTGGTGGTTTTCTATAAACAGTGTTTGTACATAAAGAGTGTGTCTGTTGACTTCATTTGTGTTTTTCTCTGTTAGCTTTTTGGATCAACTTATTTTTAGAAATCGTTGCTGGTCCCACGAAGTGGTCTATAATATGGTCCACAGCCCAAAAATTTGTGTACGGAGAAAATCACAATTGAAGGTGCACTATTTTTCAAACTGCTGATTCGGAGTCTGTATTGTAAAATGTTATTACTAAATAAAAATTACAAAAAACTGCAACTGTGCTAATCTCCCATAGCTGATGGCTCAGAGGTTCCCGGAAGCTCAATGGTGACCTTTTTGTCATAGGGATTAAAGGTCTATTTATAGCTATCCCCATCATTTTGTTTTTGTGATTCCAGTTTTTCAGGTTACAACAGCTCAACTCTTAAACTTTGTTTTGTTCAAAAATATAAAATATATGCCTGTGCATGAGATTTCACTTTCATTTAAAAGAAATTAAACGAGACTAACAACTTGACACTTTGTTCTGGATACAGTCCTTTTCATTCTGATCAGAATATTTATTTGGACATTGTACAGATACACACAGCATTATAGGCGCACCATTTTGTCGTATTGTAATCACCATTATCATTACTAAAGTAATCATCATTACTTTAGTAATGCTAACCCATTGCCTAAAAATGTTTACCAAGAAATGAGAGCCTTCACTTCAACTAACAAGCTGTCTCTAGTCTTGTTACTCATTGACAGTAAAATACACACAGTACATCTGAGGCTGACAATTAAGAAATGATCGATCGACATCATGGAAACAAGGGAGACCAATGGTTGAATTTACCTAAACATGTGTCTAAACATCATGATAATAATATTGGACATTTGTCTGTCAAAAACTGATGTAACATTTCAAGTTGATGTTACAACAATTCAACAAAATGAAGATGATCCAGTGTTGTTATCATCAGCCATTAACGCCTAGGACATAGGAACAGTGAGGGGTGAGGAGAGGTTTTAAGACTCAAATTTGAAGTTGAATGAACTGTGACGTGGCTTTTCAACACTACCAGCAACTGTTTTGTCAGCTCTACCAGCCCTGTAGTTTCCCCTTTAAACTTGTGAGCACTCCCACTGAGATAAAATTTCAGAGTTTACTTTTATAAATACTCTTGAAAAAAACTAAAATTGTGTATTTTGCTACCCCCTTTCAAAAGTTTGGGTGACTGCACCATGCACAATGAAGAATGATCCTTGACCTCAGCAGAGAAAAGTTCTTTTTTCATTCCCTGTCATTGCATCCTGTTGTATTGAATACGATTCCTGCAAACAAACTTGCAAGCCCATTTGGAGTTTACATTTTAAGCTTGCACAGTGAATATTGTACTTATTCTTTTCTATCATGTGTTTATATATTTTTTAATCGACCAGCCAAAGCAGTGACACTAAGGTATAGATTGCACTAAAGATCTGACTATAAAAATACTGGTTACCAACTAGCGTGTTCATAATCCAAAAGGTTCTTCCGTTTATTAAAAACAAAATGTTGTTTAGTCGTTATCAGAAAGAAAAAAATAATAAGTACATGTACAAAGAACAAAATGGCTGGATACTTTTTCCCAAAACAAGCCAGTGCTGTGATGATAAATTTGATATTTTTAGAGAATGTTTCAAAGCTAAATATTGCTCTAAGAATGATATCTGGAGATACACACAATAACTTATTTGAAGAATTGGTAACGGCACCATCTGATCAATCCAGACTGCATGCTACAACAGCTCTACAGGCTCAATACAATCATCATGTTGAACAGCCTTTATCCTGGAAACTCCCCATAGCACACGCAGTTTGTCACAAGCAATGTAAAATGTATGTCAGATATGGCACTTGTATTATCCGATTAAGCTGGCAAGATAAATCGTGTAATTGAATTGGGTTAGGGATTACTGTACAGGGAAAACTCAATGCACAAGGTTTACTAACTGTCATATGTACCACTATGGAAGGATTTTGTACAGGTACATGTATGTATCTACAATGTAGTATGTAACCCCCGACTGGTCTGGAGTAAATCTTCACAATAATTCCCTCTTATTTAATCTACATCAAATTTGTATGGCACATTTGTACAGCATCACAAAATACAGCATATTAATCACTAAGCTTGCTATCATCATAATAAAGCAAGTGTACATTAAAAGCATCGTACACATTTGGTAATTGGAGCCTATTGTTTATTTCAAACCTATATTAGTTGTAGATATATACCATAAAACTAACCTGTGAAAATTTCATTTCAAAAGGTGGTAGCGTTTATGAGATATTGCCGAAAATCTGGAGCGGTTATGTCCATGCAGGAAGAATAATCTCCATTGGAATTCACACTCTGATTCAAATGTTTTGGGGAATAAAAAGTGATCTATTTTGCCATAACCGCAGTACTTTGAAGTGAGAAGTTTCTCAAAATGCATTATACTATCCAAAGCTGCTGTACTTCTTACCAAGTAAGTTTTTATTGCCATTAATTATCAGAGTCATTACCAAATGTGTACGATGCCTTTAATGTTGACAGTGAGTCTTAAATCAAGTTATATGGATCTTGGGCCACTTCCTTGTAAGTGCTAATAATGCAAGTTTTGTAAGGTAATGCTTATTAGTTTGCTTCAATTTCAGCAACTGGCATAAATGTAGACCTCAATTTACTCAACCATCACATGTGAACTTATTCTTGGTAAACTGATATTAGTATAATGTGTTTTTGAAAAATATCCTGGAGATTTAAGTCAATTGTTGAACAAATTGTAATGAATTTTGGGTTAAAAAAATACCAAACATAAATTCCCTTACTTGGATCATAGAGCAATGATATGAGGTGGTAGGTGTATCAGTGGGAAAAAAGGTGTCTTAAATGTACAGTGTTAACAACAACATGGGTTGGATACAATCCTACGCAACGTATTGCACAATTTTACACATTACATGTAAAGATCAGTGTTTACCATACTGTGTATTATACATTGTCCCAGTACCAGTGTCTCCACGCTCCCCATAAAATGACAAAATGCATCTCAATTATCACATACAATCTATAATTGACGTCATCATCCAAGACTTAATGGATCGGCTTTCCGGCAATAAAAATAGCAAAACAAATTTTTTGAATGCTTATTATTACACAAATGCGTGACCAAAAAGCGTGTTCATGCAGGCATTCATCATTGTCTATTACTATAGTATGATAAACCTGTGAGTAGAAAAATTGAATTTTGTTTTACATGTAGTTGTCGATACTGCTTTCATAGCATCTAGATGTTCTGTTCTTCGAATGTTAAATTCTGGTTTAAAATACAGCATCTGCAGCCCGATTTGTTTACTGAAAGCAACTACAATATTTTATCCATGCTGTGTACACAAAAACTCAAAGAAACCCAGTGTCAATATACATTATGTGTAAACCGATTCCACACAATACTATGGATAGAATAAGCCTTTATACACTGTGTCCTAGCAGAATCAGGGTTGATGTGTAAAATGGTCTAAACTTATTCAAGTGATAGTGGCCCATGGGAATTTTTAACACTATGGATGTCTAGACAAGATTCAAACCCAAGCCATATATAACACCCTGAGGCAATTACTAATTTGAAAACATTGGCAATTGGATGAATGCACCAAAATCTTTCCAAAGGTTAAAATCGAGAATGAAATTGATCACTTCATCATCAATAAAATTTGGATTACCAAACACAACAGAGAAATACATTAGGGTCTGGAGTTTCCGTTCTGTCTGTGATACATACATGTATATGTAATCTAGTCTGAATGAAAGTATTACACAAATTGGAATTTAGGCATGTCATGACAAAGCAGTGTTCAATGTACCCCTTCCTGCAAAGTGTTAACAATTTTAAATAAATAACATCTTAAATTGGAGCTGGCCCCTGAAGGAGGCCAAAATCCCATTATTAGACCTAGTAATGTAGAGATTGACATTAATGTATTTTATGGCAAAGAATATGTTGGGAAACCAAGTGCGCCCTCGGTATTCTTCAAGTGCACCCTCAGTGTTCTTGGGCCGATGCAACTTTCTTACATGTATTTTCTTAATACTTTTTCTAAAAACTTTTAGCTTGTGTGTGCGCTATGCTTGAAGTTTCTGTTTTCCGTTTGGTTCTGAGCAAGAAAGAGCACAAATCTTTGTCTCTATAGAGTAGGCAGCATGGCCAACTCATGACAATCGTGACAGTATGAACAAATAATCAGGCCAATTCATGACAATCATGACATTATGTACTGGATGAACACAGTCTTGAGAAACTTCAATGTTTATGTAGTAAACCTCAATGGAAAGTCTTAATAAATACCAGAGCACTGTACCCTTAAGATGATCAGACCATACATGAAGTATTTAATTAGTTTTCAAAATTGGATGGCTTGTTTATTAACAAATATCAAAGTATAGGAAGTTCCCTAAGCTTGATATCCAATCTACTGTACTGAGTTATTTCTACCATCTGTTACTGCATGAGGTGTTCCTTCCTATTTAATAACAAGTTTCTGAATCCCTCACCAACCATTCAATTTGTCAAATGCCAATTACATACACTACAACATGAATTCCATGTGTCATTTGTGATATTCTTTATGGATTTCACAGTAGTCTATTTAAAGTTATGACTTCTTGTTGATTATCTCCAAAAAACATTTAAAAGAAACAACTGGCAAACACCAAGGGTAAAGACCGCAGACACAAAAAGAATTGTGTTCACTACCTGAAAGCTGTTCATGGCTCTCTGTACAATTTATATTATGACTAATTGCACAAGGTATGGATGTAGTCATCATTGATTAAAAGCGTCTAGATACAGTCCAAAGCATCAATTGGATTATTATTGTTTATTTATTTGACTCTCAAGGTCACCTTATAAATTCTCATTTATGATCGTTGATGCAAATGAATGATTACAAACCTGTTGACTGTTCACATACAGTAATCGTACATATACGAGTACAAAAATGTAATAACAAAACAATTTCCTAACAACTGAGCTTATCTTTACACAACTCTAATGTGTCAATAACTAATCTGTGCACAATTTCATAAAGCTGTTCAGTGTAATAACAAATTCAATGCTCAGTACAGAGAAAAACAATTCAAATATACAGGCTGTACAATACGTTTGTACATGTTTATAACTGGTTAATGTCACTATATTTGCTTAGTGATATCATGAAGGTGTTCATAACATGTAGCAAGCTCCATGATCAGAAATATTCTACTTGACAGATTTTATTTAAATTGAAGTATTCTCCAAATTTGGGTGTAGTGTACTAGGTAAGTAAAAGCGTGCAGTCCTAATTCCAATTCCTGAATGCATGCCATTAATACATCAGATTGGTTTTACGCTGGAGCAACGTGTGACACACACATTGTAAACACTACACATAAATGAATAAAATTGTACATTTCACAGCCCATTTAACTAATGTGTGGTACCTATTATTATGCACTGTTTTTTGTTGGCATACAGTACATGTATGTATGAAGCAATTCAGGTGCTACAAAAAAAATAATAATCATAATATTTTGAATTATGACAAAATTGACAGAAATCATGAAAAACAATGTACCAGCTTGCTCAACAGATGATCTTACACCAGACATTTAAAAAAAAAAAAATGGTTGTCATAAGGCATCACACACTTCAAATGATCTTGCAATATTGGGTGTCTTCGATCCTTCTTCAAGGTTTAAAAAACAAATTCTTCTATGGCTAATCTTACGAAGGTTTTTAACATTCAGCAAAACTATGAGACTGCTATCATGATGCCTCAGTGTTGTGTTGAAATGTCTACTACATGTATGCATCATGCATGGACAGATCAAGAAGTCCACAAAGAAGTATAATAAGTGTGTTGATAAATTCATGCCGCAAGAACTAAATGCGAGGATAGCAAACGTAGGAAAGTTATCAGGATTTAAACACAAAATATTAATAAAAACTCAGAATGTAATTGGATTTTTTTTATTTGAGTTTACAGCTACATGTTGAAACAGTAGAAGAATATTGTCTTATTTAAAAAAAATGCATCATTTGTTGGTAATAAAGACAAAGGTACATCACAACAGACTTGTAACAGGGGAGTCACCCAGTAGACAAGTATTTGCCCTTCTCTAACAATATTACTTGTAAGCACTTTCTACATTTATCAGATTAAAAAACAAAAAACAAAAGCACAACAGTTTAGATTCTTATCTGCACTGTAATATTTTGAGTATTCTGAGCACATTGTCAAAATCAGAAACCTGTCTTGACCCTTTATTTGGTAGATTTAAACCCTTTGAAATGATGACTGCAATATTGAAAGCATCAACTGCTGTTTCAGAGCAGACTAATCTGGGCTTTGCAGCAAAATTATTTCATCTTTTCTTCTCATTTATTGATCAAGAAAATATTTTTGATTTTGTTTTGTTCAAAAGCTAGGAAATTCAAGGTCAAGAAGGTGGGAAGTAAATGACAAAGGGGAAGTAGGTAGAACGCCAAAAGGAGGACAACAGATTATTAATTATGTGAACCAGTGAGTCAAGAGTTTACATGACCACTTAAATTGTTAACTCTGTCCTTAATAAATGTAAAAAATTGTTAATGGCCTGACGTTCCGACCCTAGCAGAGTCTTTCTCGAAGGCTAGGCTAATAAATGTAGACAATTCTTTGGCAATACATGTTAAGCTTTTACAATTCAACCATGCTCCAATACATGTATAATTGTAAAATAGATCCCAGGTAATTCAGCCTAGATTAAGGAGAAATTTAATCTCTGAAAACTTGTAGTGATCAATTAAAGCCAAATGAATACCATTTGACATGCACTGAAACCCAAGGGAACTTTCATGTTTATTTCTTACCAATGCAAAATAGGACCACAAAATTTACAAAAAACACAAACAAACAGTTGATACTTACATGTGACATAATCCAGTAACTGCTCAAACTGGCCAGGACTTAATTTATCCCACTGCATGATTGCTGGTAAAGTTTCAACTGTGGTTAAATGGAGTGCAGTAACTTAAATAAACTTGAAACTTTCAATGTAGATAAACAGGATGAGATAGTGGTGACTACTGCCTTGAATGTCCGACTCACTTGATGTCCTTGACTGGTTGAACAAGGTGAGCTTTACACACTTCAGCTAAATGCAAATAATAAATGATACATGCAAATAACAAGTTTAATTTTCATACATTTTTGTTAATGTTTTTATATTTTTAATCCTGATAGATTTTGGATTGGCTGAAAGGATAGACAGTTGTCCCCATCTTTAATTTGAATCATTTAGCAAAGGGAAAATCAACTACACATAAAATAATTTAAGTTCATTAACAACAAATACTGGAAAAATAGTTTTGTGTACAGTTTTTGTTTTTATACTTAAAATTAAGTATAAAAACCTGTCAAAGATGATAAACAAAATTATCAAAATGAAATTAAAATTGTTTTCAACAAGCATTTTTAAAACAAAGTACTACTGCACTAGTTACGTAGCATACACACAATAATTAAGTGTACAAACATACCACCAGTAAAGATACAAATCACAAGCCATAACCATGTCGTTAACAAAGTACAGTACTATGACTGAGAGATCTCTAGTGTTATGGTAGTATTAATAATGTCAACATAAAGGCCATACACAGCTAACCATCGAGAAAGTGCTTATAAATAACCATGCATATTTACACAAACTAAATAACTCCATATGAAAATTGTACACACCTTGATAGAAGCTTTACACCAGGAAGTCAGCGTCTGTTATTGACTTGCACACTTTTTTCTCTCCCCCTCTCTCTCTCTCTCTCTCTCTCTCTCTCTTTCTCTCCTCACTCCGTCAATTCAAGAATCTTCAAAGCTGTTGTAACTGTGTCCTAATAGGCTAGTGTCCCATTCAGTAGACTTATTCCCTTTAATAAACAGGTTATTAGCAGCTGGTGAAGAAACTTTACATCAAAACACACAAAGAGAGAGGAGTGTCAAGTCAACCACATCCACCTACATACAGTGAGGAACTATACGATAACTGCACCACGAGTTATTGTATGACATGAATACACAGAGCAAGCAACCCAGACATGTGAAGCGCAAGTGGGTTGGGCTGTAGTAGTAGCAAACACTGCCACACAACGCATGCACAACAGGGAGCATACACACTGTGAGAGAACCACAGTCACCAGTCCACTGTGCTAATGTGTGCAATCTGATCATAGACCTACCAGCACAACACCTACACACACACACAACCTAGGACAGTCAGGAAAGTACTACAGCCCTCATCCAGCTGACACTAGTCTATCCTAGGGGAGGTCAAAGTGACATTGGCTATTGACATAATATGACTTCAGGTCACCCTGTCACTGCATCCAACAAGCACTATTTACCTTTACTTCCTCAGTCAGCTGGTCACGCTGTTGTCCATTGCTGGATCTTAGTAATAATAGATATTAGTAATGACCTTGGACCACAAGTACATTCTAGACAAGGTTCATTACAGTAATCCCCTCTACAGATGATAATGAGGACAGATGGATGGATCAAGAAGTCCAGGAAGGAAACCAAATCAAGATGAGACCTGGAAAATATACAACAATCAACTCTCTTTTTAACAAGATATGAACAATATTAAATAATTTGGGGTAAATATTTCCTTACTCAAGTAAAACATGCTTGTAACTGTAGTTGTCACACCGCACACAAACAGACAAAGAACATTTCAATTACAAGTTGAGTTCAGCTTACTTTCTTACTTTCAGTTTCAAGAATGCAATGGATGGAGCTATAAATTGTGCTGAACATTTGGTCCTTCCAACTCAGTCTTGTATTGTAAAATTGTTTGACTGCCATTTATTAGTCATCTAGTAGAACAGACGCCAAATTTTCAAAATGAGCCAAGTCTCCTCAATTGGCTTAAATTAATTTAATAATAAATTGTTTGCTTTGTAAATTAAAAGAACTCTGTACATATAGTGGTACATGTACGTGTAGGTTGTGTAAATGATAATGCATCAACAGTAAGGAAATTAAATTTGTAGTGATGGTACACAATGTATCAACACACTATTACAAGTTACTTTCATATCAATGACAAAGTAAATTAGGGAAGGTGCACAGTGCATACCAACCATGACCAAGTTCCAAGAATTGAATCTTATTCATTTCATTTCAAAGCAATGACTTTATGCATCAAAATAAAATGTAGTGACAAACGATATTGCACATCCGTTTTAATCAGATTATTATACTTAGGCAAAAAAATTTGGGATGTCTGAAAAAGAAGCAATAAATGTTTGAAAACAATTAATAATCATTGCTGTAATTGTGGTTTTTCCCACTTTTCAGAATTTTTACTAAATATTTAGATTGCAGTAAAAACAAAAAAAACATTGTGAACATTGAGAATAGTTGTCGCAGATTCCGACTTACGAAAAACAATTCATGCTAGCTGAATTTTCCTCATGGAACCTAGTTCACTCCATCATGTGAAATGATCCATTAATTGTTTGTTGACCAACGTTCCATGCGAAGTTGATATTATCGCGCATGCGTACAGAGGATACCTTTTGTGGACATGTGTGCCATGTCACTGTTTGCACCCAAAAAAATGGCTGACAAAAATGTCCATATGGTGCTTTACTTGCTGACTTTGTTCATCACGGAGACCAAGTGGAAAAAAATTCAAATAAAGTGTTCAAGGAAGTTTGAAACATGGACAAGGCAGATGCACTATCAGAGGAAAGTGTGGGCAAGAATACTTGTTTGGCTTTTTTTGTAAATGTTTATGTTCACATAAGGACAAACCTGAGAAGAGAAACATCATAATTTCACTGGTACTAGTGATGATTCAGAATAAAAAATAGATGGTTCAGTTCTATATCTGTATAGTAATAAAAATAATAAATAAGCGGCCAACCATGGGATAAGATAAACAATCTGCAAACGTTAAATTTGTCCCAAGAAATCTAGGTTTTGGGGGGTCATCTGGAAAGGGTTAAAGAGAGCAAACATTTTAGTCATTTTGAGCAGTTGTGTGTAAGATAATATTTCCTAAAGGTTTTATGGGTTCTTGCAGAGATTTCTTACATAATAAACTACCTCTACAAGGACTTTACACATTCACTGTATGCAGAGTGTCATATTCTTCAATAGTAGACTGACTCTAGAAAATCATTCCACCTTTCACTATCTACTGAGTGCAGTAGCTGTAATGTCACAAAGGGCAACATATAAATAGTATTGTTTACTCTCCACATATTTATTTATCCGAAGATTATCATCCAATCTCTAAGATTGTGTACTTTTTAAACCAAGAAAGTTTAGACTCCAGGGTAGCAGAACCATCATTAATTGCTTCATTCGTAGATTCATATTTGCCTTTGTCATTGTAGGAGTATCTACTTATTTTGTATATTATAAGCATACAGAGCACTGAATAAGCTTGACTGTTATACGACCAACAAGCTTGGAAGATACAGATTATGTTCTATACATGCCACTATCTTTTATTATCAACCCTTGATCTTAAAGTACTTCTATAAATTTGTTTAAATTTATAAACAAAAAGAACTCCTCCCTTTTTTCTTTTTGCCCCCTTTTTGCCCCTTCTTTTTTTGCATTAATGTTCTCCTTTCAAGCCTCAAATTTACCATTGTTATTTTAAATATATTGGAACGGCACACTTTTTTGTTCAATTTATTTCAATAACAAAATTTAAAAAAAAATTATTTATATTCTTTACTGACAGTTGTTAATCTTTTATCAATTGTTTTTGTTTTTCATTTCATTCACCTATTTACAAATTTTTGGGAGAGGAACAAACCACATCAGTCCATCTCTCTGCTCTATAGGCACAATTTTAAAAATAAATCTCACAATTTACTACTTGAGGCAAATCCAAAGTTGTGTCAGTTACCCTTCTGAAGAGTCTGAAACAGAAGAGATTCTTTCCTGAAACTAGACAGCTTTCTAGACAGCTTTCTGTCCCATAAAAGTATTGGAATCGTGTTTAAGTAGTTCATGTAAATTCATACCTAATGGACTTCAACACCATCAAAGTCACGGATCACTTTGTACTAAGATCACACATTTTTAAAAGGAAAATACTTCAACTATGTGAAATGGAAAATCATAAATATTTGTGGAGAAATTTGGAAAGAGAACCCAACAGTCTTGAATTTCCTGACATATCAAGGTACACACATCAAGGCGTAATATATCAGCTGAAAGGAAGTTGTTTTCTGATAGACAAATATTCTAATCAGTTGGTTGGGAGAATGTAAAGTTACATATTTTGTACAGCATTTATCTTGGCGTTCAACATTTCTAATTCTCAATTTCTTTTATTTGATCAAAATTTTAAAAATAATACAGGCATCTGGTATCTTAACCAATTGCAAAATGGGAAATCATTTTAAATTCATTTTGGTGTTTTTATACTGACAAAAAATCAACATTGCTGAAGAGCTTGTGCCTTTTTTTGGTCAAACTTTTGCACGTATTGAATAAATCCTCTGTCAGCCTGGAATTCATTCAAGTATGTGTTTATAATATCACTAGGATACCAATACGCTCAGACTGGAGCACACCAAGATCACAAGTGCAAAAATCCTTTATAAAACCAAATACAAGAATGTTTTTTGCTCTGAATGAGTCTGTCTTGTCCAGCAGATCCCACTGGAACACCATGGCCTCAAATCAATTTTCAGAATGACAGTGTTTTTTTTTGGTTCCCTCCTCAAAATATGACCTACATGCCTCGCACTTAAAATATATACAGCGACTGGGAGACGACACTGAGCGTGCTCCATACATTCTCCCCCAATGCAAAATGACCGATTGCGATGCGATCTCAACACTAGGGATATTGTGTTTCGTAGATGGGACGCTCAATGTAATTGGCTTGGAAGCCCTTGCTCTAAGGGTCATGTAGGACACAGTGGATTCATCTTGACTAGCTGACTCAAATCTTTACCCTTGGGTTACTGTGGACCATAATCAGAGCGAGATGCTTGTTATCACCACTTGTACACCTACGTACAGTGCAAATCCCATGTGTGTTACAGCTCTGAGTTTTTTGTTGAATTGATTTTTATTATTTGTTCAATTGTTTATCTCTGTAGGTTATTTCATTGCATTTTTATGACATGTATAACATCACGCATAGTTCAGCTTCAAATCAGATTTGGCTTCTAGATTTGGCCTCTTGGTTTTTTTTTTTGAACTGGACATAAATGTTTTATGAGCTTAAATGGCATTAAATACTGAAACAAATGCATGAATATGTATAGTGCTAAAGAAATTATTTGACACAATTTTCACCCCCAAAAACTGGCATTAATCTTACATTTCAAAGTCAATTTGGGTGAAAATGAAACCCATGCACTGTCCAAAATTTGACATAATTATATCGATGTACCTTGTAAAAATTGGATGCGTAAAGAGCTGAAAGATACACAATAATAAGTTTAAATTTGACACTTTTAAGAACAAAGCTGTTCACTACACTTTCAGACCATTTTCTATATGTACAAAGTACACTACATGTACATGTATGTAAAGTTCATGGTAAGTATGGATTTTGTTAAATAAAATTGACACATTAATCTTCATTGTTATTTTTATTGTTGTTTTTTATTTCGTATAATATGTGTTCCTATAGTTTTTAATTTATTGTTTTTATTTATCATACTAATATTGTTGTTATTGGTGTTCAATGATAAATTGGGAACAGTTTTCAAATTTACAATTTTCAAAACATTTCTAATTAGCAACCTCAAGTTGTTGCAAAATCTGTCTTTTGAAATCAAACATGTCCAAGGTCTAAGCTTTTGAAATTAAAAAGCTACACATAAGAGAAAGAGTTGCACTTGAGAAAATGTATCACGAGTGGACTAAGGGAAACACGATATCAGAAACTCACCAGCTGGGATAGTTACGCTTCTCAAATTTCCCCTCCCTTGTGACTGCCTTTCTTTCTTCGGTTGAAAAGCTTGTTCAATGACCACATTTTGCAAGTCGTGTTTACACAGAACGACTGCATTTTAGGGGATTCAAGAGGTGCTTTTGTCTGAATATTTTGTTTTCACACTGACAGGATATTTTAATTTTGGGGTAATCTTAGACATTATGTGCAAAGTGAAATCAAATACTGACCAGAATGTATGTATACCATTTGCTTTTTGCAGAGTCAGAATTTATAATAATATTCCAAATACTGCATCTTATGAAGAGCTTGCTACAATATCCATGGACGGAAGAAAATATCTGTTTATGAGTACTTGGAAAAATCCAATAAACTGCTCAGAACGAAAAAACATTAGTTTACAGTGACAGTCTTACTTTTCAAATCTGATACATGATACATATCAAAAAAGTAATTACTGCATTCTATTTCACAATTTGTCAAGATTTTAAGCTTTCGCTAATTTTGGTTGACTTTAATTGTCCATAATGATTATCTTTCTACAAAACGCATGTAACTTGCGATTTTATTGCTTTATTGATCTAAAATGATTAATCTTTTTTCTTGTTGAAACTGGTTTTTGTTTCCAATGAGAGTACACATCATGAGGGAAAACCAAATTTGGACAAAATAGCCTAATGTTCAAAAAAGGCTGTGATGGATACACTTTGGAGGTCATGTTCATGAGGATGATAATGAAGCTCTACATTGGAGCTTAAACCTGAACAGCGCCACCTTGTACTCACGCCATTGAAGATCACTCACTATCGTCCCTACTCTCCAACTACTGCTACATGTATCATGTATGTTGCTCAGATTGTGGCATTTAATTAACCAAGGGATTCAAAAAATATATCATAAATCTCAACAACAAAAATTAGCGTAAAACAAATCATTTTACACGGCAATAATTAGAAGAAACCAAAACGACTGTTTTACTCAAAAATGTGTGCTGTTGCACAGACTCAGTGAACTGTTAATAACATTCACCATAATGTGTTTGTTTTACAGTAATAAAGATTCACATATAAATGATATATGCTTATTCTTTTTTTGGCTAATATACAACAACAAAAAACAAAGAAGTACACACACAAAAGTTATAAACTAATAAGGTCGAGCAAACAATTATAATAAATATAAGTAAAACAAACAATCAAGAGCAATATTTACAAAATAACCCTAATGTGATTGCCAGGATCAACAAAGGTATACTTAAACACTGTAGCTTGAAAGCCTGTTGATCCAGTTACATAAGGAGACGCACAAACATTAACAGAATAATCTACACTATAAACTATGCATTAAAATAAAAAATAAAAACACAATACTAAAAACACAAATTGATAAAATAAATAAAAATCACTTTAAATCAAACTATTAATAGATAAATAAATAGACAACCAATAATTAATTAACTAAATAAATAATAAACCCATAAATCAAAAATTTAAATCAATATCGGAGTCTTGCACACATATCTATCAATAAGGTACTCAAGGCCCTTTACAAACAGAAACATTTAAGACAATTTTTTTTAATTTTATGAATTATGAGACCTATTTACCCTTCTTCTAGCGATACATGCATTACACAACACAAGGGACCTACAGATACGTACGACTTTACGTCCCATCCAAAGGATGAAGCAATAATGGTTAGTGTCTTGCTAAAGGACACAAGTGTCAAGACTTGGACTGGAACCAACAACACTCTACTGATAAGAAACACCAAGCTTAAGTCCAGTGTGCTTGACTGCTTGACCACGACATGCCAGACAATGAGTTGAATAAATCTTACACCCATGAAACAACAGTTTGTCAACAAAAACAACAACAACAACGGTACATAGAGGAAATCAGCTGATCAGCTGAAAAGTTGCAACCCAAAGATGTGAAAACATCTGTGGTGATTGTGTAAACAACTCTATTATGAACCATTTATAACAGATTTACAGGCGACTGCTTTGGCTGTTTGTGTCTCATGGTTGGATACTTTTGACAAGCCTTACGTGTCCTAAATACCTGTGCTGTAGAGCGTTCTATGATAAAGTGTTTTTGAGACTTGTTGACAATTGTTTTCTTTTCTTTATTAACTCTATCCGTGCCAAGGTGGTACATGTACGATAGATCTATTTTATGTATTTCCGAATGTGCCAATGTACTATCTATTTTATGTACTCAAAAAGTGCCATCAATCGTTATGTATGACCCATATGTGTAACCTTTTTTTCTAGGTTTTATTTGGGTTATTGCAAGAGGGCACATCGTTTTCTGAGCTTTTCTAATGTATTCTATTCTTAGCTGCGATCGATACCGCCATGGGTCGATCGATCTTCTGCTTGTTTGTAATTACACTTTGAAACAATGGCAGCCCCCAGGAAACGTATAAGCTTTACTCCAGAAGAAGTTTGTGATTATTATGCTGATTCAGACAGTGAAAGGGATTATTTTTCCGATTCAGAAGTGGAAGTATCAGACCAGAATGGTAAGTCAGAAAATTTTTACAGAATTTTGAAAACCTAAAAAAGCTGGGCATTTTAGGGTCAAAGAGCCTTTAAGCTTTTAAAAGAGCATGTAATGTCACTTTGGTTTTAAAACTGCTACATGTAGCATGTACAGTAGGGAAGGTAAATGAAAAAATACTTCAGATTTTAAATTTGTTGAAAGCATCTCAACCTCCAATCTGAGGTTAACAAGCACTATACACCATAGCAACTAATTCTTGTTAGGGATTATTTTTCCGATTCAGAAGTGGAAGTAGGCCTATCAGACCAGAATGGTGAGTCAGAAAATTTTTACAGAATTTTGAAAACCTAAAAAAGCTGGGCATTTTAGGGTCAAAGAGCCTTTAAGCTTTTAAAAGAGTATGTAATGTCACTTTGGTTTTAAAACTGCTACATGTAGCATGTACAGTAGGGAAGGTAAATGAAAAAATACTTCAGATTTTAAATTTGTTGAAAGCATCTCAACCTCCAACCTGAGGTTAACAAGCACTATACACCATAGCAACTAATTCTTGTTAATTACTGCATGTTGCTTATCACAAACAAACTCTACTTGTTATTATCATGTCCTAAATCTGCTTGGTTAAGGGCTCATAACTTCCAGGTCATAGCAACAGTGTTGTTGGATCTCAGATAAAATCTGTTACTTTGCAAGCAAAACTACTAATCTAGTTTTTCTAGAGAGATTGTTTCATTTTATTCCTATCATAAATCATCTCAGAACTCGGTCGAAGTGCCTTGCGAGTGAGGCCATGTATTTTGGACGTCAGTCTTTGGGCATTGCTTTTCAGTGGGGTAGCCTTGTCCAAGGCTCTTTACGCAAGCACCCGCATTGAATTCACCAAACAATACTGGCACGGTACTACTGCAGAACTTGATATATACAGTATACGGGTCGAAGCATGGTTTTTCAAACTCAAAAACGAAGCCGAAACAGAGCCTTGTTCCCACTGTAAACGGCAGTTTATGTTTTTCTTTATCATTGCGCCGGGATTCCAGCGCAATTTACGTATGCTGGAATCGGATATTGAATATTCATTTCCTGTACTGGGCGGATAATCGTCCAATCACACGGCTAGAAGTGTTTACACGTGGCGCGCAAGCTTACGCGGGAGCTAATTTACTTGTAACGCAATCAATACATACCGGCACGGAATGTACAATCTATTAGTGCGCGCATACGCAAAACCGTTGAGCATCACGCGCTAATTGATCCTTCGCGAAACGGAGCCTGAGGACGTGACATGAATTGAAAATATACAGACAAGTTTTTACAGATTTTCAACATAATTACACTTTTATAACAAAAGGGCATTTATGAATGGGAATAAAAGAGTGATGATTCGGTCTTGAACGTTTGTTTAAAACCTTGCAGGGTCGTAGCCGTGCGATAAAGGACCTTGCCTTCGGCCTGGTCCTTTATCGCACGGCCACGACTCTGCCGGGTTTTTAAAAACAAACGTTCAAAGACCTCGTCCCGCTATTTGATTCCCTTAATGATGTGTGTTTATCAACGAGACATTAGGGTAAACTGGGGTAAAAACGCCCACTTGACTTGTTTCTACTGCTAGTAAAAAATGACAAGATGAATTATTAAATGGGATATATTTCTATTAAGTACCTTGTATATAAAAAGTAATAATACAATAAATTTAATTCATTGTCATATTTTAAGGGTATGTGGGTAAAGTCGAAAACAAATTAGGAAAAAAAGTTTTAAAAATTGATCGTCGTAGCTTTGGCCTGTATCATTTCAAATGATTTTATTAGGGAAAAAAACGTTTTATTTTTTCTATTTTTTTGTTGATATACATTGAGAAGGTTTAATTACACAATAAAAAATTATTAAAATTCTAGAATTAATTATGATAATTGCTCAGTAATGTTTTTTTGAGTGGGCGTTTTTACCCCATGCAAAATCAGGGGCCTCGGGGTAAAAACGCCCGGTGGCATCTTTGATGTAAAACTCTATTGTAGCCTCATTTATCTGTAAAAACCTCAATGTTAAGATTTTCTATAGCTGTATTCTTTGGCATGAGTAACTTTTAGCTACTGGAGGTCCACCACAGTAATAATAAACAATGTATTTCTGTTGATTTAATATTCGGGTTTGATCAATTACAGCACGTTCAAAACTGGACTTTTATAGGCCTATTTCTACCCCTGCCAAACATCCGATGAAGCTGTGATACGTCTTTTCTTAGTTGGGGCACTCAGATACATGTACCTAGACACTAACCACGTATAAAAAACTTAGAACAAGCAAACTGACATTTCATGTGGGCACAAGGGGTTCAAAATCACAAAAAAAGTCCCTCACATCAATAGATTTGTAAAATTCTGTAGGCTTTAGTGGACACGTTACCCCCCAAAAAAATAATAAAATAAGTCTTATATCCAATTTTGACAACAGATTCTGATAATTTGGGCTGTAATTATCTAGAGATAAATTGTTGTAGGGGTATCTTTTCTTGATTTTGAGATATGGGCTTCTGAAATTGCCCCAAACTTGCCAAATGCCATAAGGTATGAAAAAGAGGTCACGGTTAAATTGGTCAAGGGTCGTATCTATTTATTTATATATATTTATTTATTTACTCATCTGATTTAAATACATGTAGAGTAGGTGGACCCATCACTTTTAGGTAGACAAAATGTTTGTGTGTTTCATTGTACCAATAGAGGATTCTTTAAAGAACAAAAACTGAGTCAGACACGTTCAAAGTCAACACCTAGGTGAGTTGGTGGTAAATATTGCTGAACAGCAACAAAACAGGCCTAGTTTTAGAATGAAATGAGTCTCCCGTGAGTCTTCAAGGCATTTCAGTGATCAGGGAGCTTCTGGGGTAATGTCCCTGGACCAGTAGACCCTTGTTGGAGCTACAATGTATGGGTGTTCTAATTTTAGACTTAGCTAGCAATGTTGTTCAGTCATAAGCCTACAAATCTGTTGTGTTCGAAAAATGTCCGATAATGATCGACTCCAAGCTACATAAGAATACCTGTTGCAATTGATTAAGTTTGCAGTTATAGTAAACCAGCTGTGTTTAAAAAGTTGTTTGTATTTGATGTAGTATCCCTTAGTATTAAACAATTTTAAATACTAAAGGAAAATCTCTGGTAAAGCCATCTTTTGACATGAAAAATTTAGGTGGGCGTTTTTACCCCGAGACCCGGGTAAAAACGCCCGCCAAACTTCCTCCCCAAAACGGTGGAAAATTTCCCCTTATCAGTATAATTACAATGAGTTTAGATCTGCTCACAATAGAGGAGATATGTATCGGATAAAACAATACATTTATTTCCCAGTATCTCCTAGCAATGCTGAGATATTTTGAAAAAACCTTAAAAACGGGCGTTTTTACCCCAGTTTACCCTAACCAATGAGCATACACCTTCAGGAAATTTTAGCATAAAGCAACTCCGCCCACAATCTGACCTTTTTACAGTGGAAACAAGGCTCTGTTTCGGCCTCATTTTTTGGTACGAGGTTGAAAAACCATGCTTCGATCCCACGGTATACTGTATATCAATACTGCATTAGTACCGTGCCAGTATTGTTATGCTACCTGTGAATTCAAAGCCGGGTGCTTGCGTAAAGAGCCTTGGACAAGGCTACAGTGGGGGGGCCTAGGGGGAAATGGGTTTGTCAGTCAGTGGTGGGGGTATTGATTCTTTTTTGGAAGGGGGTCACTGCAGAGGGGCACATCCTCTAATGTTCTTGCAGGCCTGTAACTAGGGGGAGCGGGGGAAGACCCCCCCAAAATTAATATTCATGCCCCCCCACAAAAAAATATTAATAATAATAATAATATTTATTTATAATAATTCCTGGTTATGGGCCTGTGTTCTTGGCATTTTGGTTGCGGTAGCCTAGGCCTATACCATGGGTATACTAAGCGACAAACTGACACAATTTTGTGGGTTTTTTTAAACAAAATTGTGTCAGTTTGTCACTAATACTTCATTTGGCTTCCTGTGTATTACTCTATACAGACCATTTACAAACACCAATGCTATGTAACATTTTGATGGCCTCTTATAATGTATTCTTGATTCTTTTCCTCATATTGTATTAAGAAAGACACACTTGCAACAACAAGGAAGTATAAGAAGGATTTAAATTAAACGTAATATTGCTTTAGGACCTACCCCCTTAAGAAATCAATAACAATCTCATGAATGCTTGTTTCTTGTACACTGTAATGTAAATTAATAGGATTCTTTTATTTATTTAGGGGTCTCAGGAATGAGGTACAGGAACAAGGAAATACTTACAACAGTCACGGAAGTTTGTAAAGTGAGACACTATTATCATGAAGGATAACATTTGGGATGAGAAAACCCATCTGTGACAATAAAGCATATTTGTAAAGTTGGCACAGCAGTTGACTGTGTTACCGACACCCAGCCTTGCTCTGCTAGACTTGACCCAAGTTGAACTTTCGTTGAGTCCTTCGTCGTCTGATTAATCCACTGCATGCACTTTAACTCAGAATCGCAGCTTTATTTGTGCGCCCTCACTCGCCAGGAAAGTGCCAATCAACTGGATCCGAAATTCACTGGATTGGCAAATAAATGACACTAGAGGGCGCACGTTACAACACCGCTCATAGATTACTGACTCGATTGGCACGAGACCCGACTTGAACCAAGTCTATGCTCTATCAATGTTGCAAAATAACAGAATCAAGCAATTCATTTGGCAAAATAAGCAAAAGCTGTCAATGTGTCATTGCAACGGTTGACAGCACATCCAAACTTGTTAACTAGAAAACTATCAATGGTGTTTCCATCGTGCATTGCACACTATGATGAAGCATGGGTAATAATGTTGCAAACTTTTTTTTCAGCATTTTCTATGTACCCAGTTGCACTGTCATTCTCACACATGGGGTCTCAGTTTCTATTTGCAGTAGAAACCCAATTTAATTCCAAAATTAAACGGAGAGTATAGGCCTAAAGTATGTACATGTACGTACCCTCCTTTTGGAGTATTCAAATGATACGGTTCTATTGCTGTGGATTTGAACGTAGCGTTTGTGTACTCTTCGCTGGCTGAGGGGACCTATTTCACATACATAGCTGCCGCAGTATTATTTATTTATTATTATTATTATTATTGTAAATTTCTGGTAATGAAACCACGAGGATGCTTCATAAGTAAACTTTTAAATCACTGTAGCTAGCAAGCCTGAGGAAGCTGGTAAACATGGGTTCTTGCAATGTGAACCAGAAACACCAGGGTTGTCTTCTTCCACGGCAAATGCTGGGTTCTTTTACGTGCACTACTAATCCTAGTACTTACAGTACTCCTTTCAAGAACTATGAGGTTTGTTCCACTGAGATGATAGAGGAACGAACCTCATATCATAGTTCTAGGAGTACTTACACAAGTACAAGTGCCACGACCGGGCATCGAACCCACACTCTGCTGATAAGACACCCCAAAACTTGAGTCCGGTGCTCTTAACCGCTACTCACCAGATCGTCAGGGGAAAAAAGCAAAAAGTGTACACACGATTTATCGCAGCTCTATAATTAGATCTTTAGGATGACGAACCAAGAGCTACAATTTTACACAATTAGTGTCCTGTAACCACAGTGCAGAGGATGTTGTTAGCATTTCATAGAGCTATTTTAAAACTATGGTGAGACTGAAAGGATACGAACTGTAGACATCATGTACAAAGCAGTCACAAAATGTCAACAAAGCTGTTGCTAAACGCTGTATAAAATGTAAAAACAGTCACTGGAAGCATGGAGTAAGGAAATAAGCTGGAAGGAAATACAATTAGTTAGCATGGTTAGGGGGACTAACGACAAACGTAAAACTAAAAGATCGTGAATTTTATCAACTTTAGTTTTAAATGCACATTTAGAGTGGATTTATCATATCCGGATTTTGTTTTTATTTACAATTAAATAAAACAATGTTTCGGGTAATTCTCTACCACTCACTCGAGCACCAGTCCCCACCCCCCCCCCCCCCCCTACACAACAGCAATTTACTAAGCCACATTCATGACATTTATTTTTTAACGTGCATTATCAAATGACCTACATGTAGCCCTTGGTCTTGGACTCTCGGAGATGCTTACCTTATATTTAAGACATACTCCTAGTTCCAATGCAGCCCAAAGTTAACAAGCCAGCTTAAGACTTCCTGCACTCATTTAAAGCTGTAGAAACAACTTCAACTGAAGTTAGCTGCTGCAACAAGTGATGGAGAGAGGAGTCGATGTCGATATGCGATCGACTCAACAAATTGAGAGCAGCGCCCTCTTGTGAGTCTATCATGTCAACAGCTGGAGCTTTAAATCACCACGCCTATCTCGTGGGCTAGGAAACGTAGCTCCATGGTTTCAATATTAATAGGCTTAATAACAATAACAATAATTTATATCCTGAGAAAGTGCATCTCAACAACGACGGAATCCTAAATACGATGTACTTTGGTTCCAATAACAGTTGCAATAATAACAAATAATGTAAAACTTGAAACAAACCAACTCGTTTTAGCTACTTTTTGAAATCAAATAGTTTGAACAAAGGCGTACGACACCCCCCCCCCCCAAACAAAAAATATATAAAAAACATAAACAAATAATAATAATAATAATAATAATAATAATAATTGATGAAAATAAAAATGGGGCAAAACGGTGGGGGAACTTCCGACACAGCAAGAAGAAAAATACTGGACGGAGAAAGCAACAAATACTTTTTACCAGTATTATATATTTCTTATGTTTTATTTGAGTAAAATTTCGGTCAAATCAACCCCTCTGCACCGTCCTGTTAACCAACGAGTCCCCATACGCCCATTTGAAGCATGGAAGACAGTTCCTAACTAGTTGTATCTTCTTTCTGAAATGAAGATGAACTATTTTACTCATGACAATGTTGGACTCGGTGAATAAAGGGATTAGATGTGATGTGGTTCAAAGGTTCTGCTTCCCCAGAACTTTAGTATCGTTAATTTAATTATTTTTGTAATTAAATTAAAGATACTAAAGTCCATCATGTTTGATAACTTCGCCTAATGAGAAGAGGATGGGGAGAGTACTCGATTTGAAAAACTTGCAGCATTTAGTCTTAAGTTGGCGGCCAATATTACGGAATTTAGGGTAGTGCCTTGTCGATCAATGAAACCGTTTTCATCAAACTCAATGGTTAAACAACGTGGATAATACTACGTCAAATTTAGAAAGTTAAATTTCATTTATTGTTGCATTATTATTCCGATTTCAAAAGGTCTCGTTGATTCCCTGATTCCACCCAAACCAGCAACAGCTGAATTAATTTAGAGCACTAACAAGAACACGCGTTGAGCTACGGCTATGTCTTAAAACGGATGGCATTTTACTTTTTTTTAACTTTTTTTTTATAACAGCGCGGAGCAAAGGTACAGTTTTATGGGGGGGGGGGTGCACAATTTTGTTTTCCTTGGGGGCACTTCTGGCAAATTAAAAGTGAAGTTTCCGTTTGCATTTCTCTTCAACAAGCTCCTTTTCAGCGCTCTTTCTATGCCATTTACTTAAAAGTAAAGTAAAAGTAATCTGACGCGAGTGTAAAAACAGTACATTGTCTGCGTAAATGGAAAGATGGTTTAAAACACATTAAAATTATCACATTAAAGCTTATAAAAAGGTAACATTTTACTCTGTTTTTTTTGTAACCGCAAATGTCCAGCTTTCAAAATGGGGGTGGGGGGCACTCGGGGGCGGACATTAATTTCAATGTTTATATAACTAGGCCTATTCCCCACCCTAGTTACGCCACTGAATATAATTATTTCCGATTAGGTTTTAGTTCACTTGTGAAACTATACAAGAAAATGCATTCATCACATAATGGGGAAAATTCATAGCCCAGGCCCTATTTTGTTATTCCCCTATGTTTTTTTTTCTTTTCAAACTGACATCTCGACACGAGGTTACCAGGGAAGATTCCAGAAAAACACATTATGAGAAAATGAGAATGATGTTGGGTTTAACAAGGACAATCATGCCATTATTTCAATCTTAATGAAATATAAAACATCCAGATTATAAATAAAGACGACGTATCCGTTCAACGTTTCAAAACATTTCAACTTTGCATAGGGGGCCTATTGCACAAGACATTAAGCAAGCATGTTGCCCAAATAATAATTTCCTCATTGTTAGTAACCATATAATAATGGGCACACAATGTGGCCTTTTGATTCCCAAGGATGGGACTAAGGTGTTCTTTTGATTCCAGAGGATGAGACTAAGGTGGCCTTTTGATTCCCGAGGATGGGACTAAGGTGGCCTTTTGATTCCCGAGGATGGGACTAATGTGGCCTTTTGATTCCCGAGGATGGGACTTAGGTGGCCTTTTGATTCCCAAGGATGGGACTAAGGTGTCCTTTTGATTCCAGAGGATGAGACTATAAGGTGGCCTTTTGATTCCCGATGATGGGACTAAGGTGGCCTTTTGATTCCCGAGGATGGGACTAAGGTGGCCTTTTGATTCCCGAGGATGAGACTAAGGTGGCCTTTTGATTCCCGAGGATGAGACTAAGGTGGCCTTTTGATTCCCGAGGATGGGACTTAGGTGGCCTTTTGATTCCCAAGGATGGGACTAAGGTGGCCTTTTGATTCCAGAGGATGAGACTATAAGGTGGCCTTTTGATTCCCGATGATGGGACTAAGGTGGCCTTTTGATTCCCGAGGATGGGACTAAGGTGGCCTTTTGATTCCCGAGGATGAGACTAAGGTGGCCTTTTGATTCCCGAGGATGAGACTAAGGTGGCCTTTTGATTCCCGAGGATGGGACTTAGGTGGCCTTTTGATTCCCGAGGATGAGACTAAGGTGGCCTTTTGATTCCCGAGGATGAGACTAAGGTGGCCTTTTGATTCCCGAGGATGGGACTTAGGTGGCCTTTTGATTCCCGAGGATGAGACTAAGGTGGCCTTTTGATTCCCGAGGATGAGACTAAGGTGGCCTTTTGATTCCCGAGGATGGGACTTAGGTGGCCTTTTGATTCCCGAGGATGAGACTAAGGTGGCCTTTTGATTCCCGAGGATGAGACTAAGGTGGCCTTTTGATTCCCGAGGATGGGACTAAGGTGGCCTTTTGATTCCCGAGGATGAGACTAAGGTGGCCTTTTGATTCCCGAGGATGAGACTAAGGTGGCCTTTTGATTCCCGAGGATGGGACTTAGGTGGCCTTTTGATTCCCGAGGATGAGACTAAGGTGGCCTTTTGATTCCCGAGGATGGGACTAAGGTGGCCTTTTGATTCCCGAGGATGGGACTTAGGTGGCCTTTTGATTCCCGAGGATGAGACTAAGGTGGCCTTTTGATTCCCGAGGATGGGACTAAGGTGGCCTTTTGATTCCCGAGGATGGGACTAAGGTGGCCTTTTGAATCCCGAGGATGAGACTAAGGTGGCCTTTTGATTCCCGAGGATGGGACTAAGGTGGCCTTTTGATTCCCGAGGATGGGACTTAGGTGGCCTTTTGATTCCCGAGGATGGGACTAAGGTGGCCTTTTGATTCCCGAGGATGGGACTTAGGTGGCCTTTTGATTCCCGAGGATGGGACTAAGGTGGCCTTTTGATTCCCGAGGATGGGACTAAGGTGGCCTTTTGAATCCCGAGGATGGGACTTAGGTGGCCTTTTGATTCCCGAGGATGAGACTAAGGTGGCCTTTTGATTCCCGAGGCTAGGATGGGACTAAGGTGGCCTTTTGATTTCCGAGGATGAGACTAAGGTGGCCTTTTGATTCCCGAGGCTAGGATGGGACTAAGGTGGCCTTTTGATTTCCGAGGATGGGACTGAGACGATATTCCTCAACAGCCCACCCAAGTACCAAACCATACCCGCTTATTTACACCGGAAAGAATTTCCTCCCACATTATTATGTCTATTTATGTATTTATTTTAAAAATGATTTTCAAGCCATTGATGCAAGTTGTTTGCTTTCATCTCCAGGTTCTTGATGCATCAGAAGGAGTGAAGAATCTGAATAAAGACGCTCTGAACCGAGATGAGAAGACCAAAAAGGTCTGCTAATTATTGCGACTGTGCAGACTATAAATGGACGTCAGATACTCGGGATAGACTAACTTATTAAGTTTAATATTTTCACCTATATGGGCTGCACTGGGTAAAACTTTGTGGAAATACACGTTCAAAACACTCTAGGGAAATGACAATAATTGCTAAATGTTCTCATATTATGGGTTATTTTATTTGTTTCCGGAGTATAATGGGGCAAAAAAAAACCACACACAAATTGTTGATGACTTGACCGGTAAACTGAAGCCAATAGGGACTGCTCTATATTCCGACACCCCTATGTTCCGACACCCCTATGTTCAGACAACCCCCTCATGATTTACATAGGGTTAGGGTTAGGGTTAGGGTTAGGAATAGGAAAATACACCAGGGTTGTCGGAACCAGGCGCGGATCCAGGGGGGGGGGGCGGGGGCATGGGGGCGCACGCCCCCCCCCTTTTCATATAAAAAATAAATAAAAAAAAAGAGGGAGAGAGAGAGAAGGGGAGGGAGAAATGGGGAAGGGAAGATTTTGCTGCTTGGTATATTTTCACGACCCCCCCGTTTGGAAAATCCTGGATCCATAGGGTTGTCGGAACATAGGGGTGTCGACATAGGGGTGTAGCCGAAGCCAATACTTTGTGGCAAAAAGTTGTTTATGGAAACTCATATACAATCAACCAATGGCCATCCATCAGAATGTTTTGGTGTGTGGGTACTGTGCAGTATTGCCGTTTCTCAATACTCAACCTTTAAATCAAACATGGTTTTAATTGTAGAAGGTTCACTAGATGTACTTCATATTTTTCATAAACTCAAAGGTGTTGTGTAGATTTTGTCCATCATTCTTGCAAAAACAAATTTTTCTATTCAGACAATAAAATGACTGATTGAGGCTAACATTTGTCACAATCAGATAATGTGAAAATCTCTCTTTGGGTAGTTTACTTGGCTCGTTAGGGGAAACAACAAATGTCGGTAAAATAATGAAAAAACAATAACATTTGTTCTTATAATCAGAGATGAATCTACATGAATGTTAATATATGTTTTGTTTTAAAATGATGCTGTACCCCACCCTTACCCTTTCAGCATTATTCATTTGGGATGAATTTATTTTAATTTCACTTGTGCATGTTCCTTCAAGTAGTTAACAACAATGCAATTAACTCTATAAACAAAACTACAACCCTGAGATAAGAGTAAAACTAATTAGTATAAATTAATATTTTCTTTACCACTAATATATACACATTTTCAGTAGTACACCATAAAAACTGTAAAAACATGGATTACAAACACTGAGTAAGTTTATAAGTATTTTCGAAGACTAGTTGATCCAGAATACGGAAGAGGGGAAACAATCACTTATGGGAAATAAGTGTCTTAAGTCCTAATGTCTTATGCAGGTAGCCAAGTACATGGCTCGATTTCACAAAGAGCTAAGATTGATCTTCAATGCAAATAACTTTCAATTGCTAAGCAAAGTGTGGTGTCACAAAAACACAAATCACTACGGCAAAACCGACAACTCATCTTAATGTAAACAAAATATTGCGGTAACAACCAATTCAATACTCCAACAAATTCTGTAACTGTTACTTTGATTTTGTTTTTGGAAATCGACCGTAGCTTGAAGGGTGATATGTTTGACAAAATTATTCTAACGTGTGTCAGCCTTACATTCATGAAATAAAACTAGAAAACGACAGCAACAATCTGTATTTATGTTAAAATTTCCAACCTCTGATCTTAGTCATTTTTTAACCAGATCCATAAAAGATAAAACTAAATCCTTATCAACTTTTCAACCTTAATTATTAAGGTGTTGATTTATGAGAAGTGTGTGGGGATGACAAGAATGGATATATTCTCAAATCCTACACAGATCCCTGCGGGTATAAAACACTTGAAAATATCAGTTACTATCAACGTCATCATCAGGGTTCAAATTGGACTCAGCTGCATCTTCTGTTCACTTTTGTTTAAAGACTGTACTCTTATGTACAATTTATATAATATTACACTTAACTCCAAGGGATAAAAAATGCATAAAACATAACCAGAGCCTGAGTTTTGTGGTATAAAATGGTCCATTATAAATTATGAGTGTTTACAATACTGTGAGTACAACAATACTTTGAGATGGGCAGTCAAATACAGCTTGTCACAAGACCACTGTAGCACTAAACAAATAAAAAACCTGAAAGCGTGACATATAGATTGTCGTTTGATTATGTGATGTTCAGTTAAACCCAGCTCCATGGTTTAACCACACAAACCCCTAAAATGTGAAAACTTACAATCTACAATTACATGTTAAAGATAAGTTTGACCAAATTCTTTTGAGATGAGACAACATAGTGTTACATAATAACCCCATACTGACTTGACTCCAAGCTTCCTCTCCTTTTGGAGCAGGTTAAAAACCAGTTATGATAGTTCCATTGGAAAAAAAACTGGTACCACGTCACTCACTTCCATGTTCCACAATGAAGACGGTGTGTTTGGTTACCAGCTCTGTTATGATCAATTCTTCAATGTCACGTGTCCGATTTCTGTCGGTGATACAAATGTTGTGGTGTTCATGTGGTGTTACTATGGTTACACGTTCATTTCGCTCCTCAAGTATGTTAGCAATCACAACCTGCCAGACATGGTAAAAAAGATATTTACATGGCTTAAGTACATGAGAAACTCAAACAACTTGTTTAATTTTGTATAGCCAGCTAATTAGCACCTCATCATTCATAGTTCTTGTCTATTGGTGGGAGCTCCACTATTTCGGACATGTGGTTTGGGGAAGTGCTGGGGAGATAGGTGCAATGATCCTTTTGAAGGCAAAGTTGATAGGAAAAGATGTAGAGGTTAACCAAGCTACCTGGGAAACAAAATCAAAGACTGGAATGGACACAGTACTCACAAAGCTGTTTGGCATGCCAAAGATCAACAATCCTGCAGACAGATTGCAAAGTTGGCTGCCATTTCACCACTGTTTAGAGGTTGTCATTGAACAGGATAAGATAATAATGGAGATGAATTCCATGCTGTACTGTACCTCATGATTATAATCCTTCAAAGCTTTTCTGGCCTTTTCCAATAGCAAAGCTCGATCTGTCTCCAGTTTGAATGACACCACGAATGCATCAGGAGCCCAGTGATGTACCAATGGTGTTAACATCTTAGGAACAACTTGCAAATTGATATTAGGTGGACCATTAGAGGAAGAAATTTTATGCTCCGACTGAAAGGGTAAAAACAAGTTTGACTCAAACTGAAGGTAATGCAGATTCATTTCAATCACTTTGTTGGCTTGTGTAATGTGAATTATGACACCTAAATTGTTTACCTAAATGCTTTGCTTTTATAGTAAGTTCTGTAGTAGGCCTATTATTACATAAAACAAGTTTCTTGGTCAGGTTAGAACGTTTTACAAGAAGAATGCCTGTGAAGTTTTTCCTGCAAATATTGAATATACTGAACAATCATAAATAGTGTGGCGAGCGGCGCCGTAGTTGGCGCACTACTAGCCATGGCCTATGTGACTTTGGTGATCACGCGACGAATAGGCGAAGCCTGGATGACAGCACGTTCCGATCACATGCACACATCATGGCCTATGCGTGCCTAGCTGTTGCATAGCTGTCATTTCGTCGTTATATGCGTAGAGTATGTTGTGTATGTAATGATTCGATTTAGCGGAGTCTTAGACCAGCCAGCAACCAGAGAAGTCTAGTGACAATGATCGTAAACTCAAGATTATTTCCCGCCAAACAGTTGTCTAAGTAGTAGTAGTATATGTAAATGTAAGTAAGAGTTTATCCCCAATAAAACGTTACATTCCCGTTAAACTCAGAAGCATTTCCGTCTGTGCTTTTGTCCTTCCGTGAAGATTAGATAAGGCTGCATAGCTGGGTATAAAGACAACAAAGGCACGTTACAACATGTTGAAATCATTCAATATGACCTAGTTTGTACAGTCTTGGCAAACTCACCATTTCTTTACTTGGAATGTAAAAGTCTGAAACTGCAGCTGCTAAGTAGAACATTGTTTGTGTCCCAGCAAAAGACAGTGCCTCTGCTGCTGCTTGTAGTAGGTACAAGTATTCTTGAAGCATGACAAATTCTACAAGTAGAAGGCTATTACTGGCCTGTACATCTTTATACACCTTCAAGATTGACAGAAGTTTGGGAAACTTGGCTTGATTTGCTGTAAACAAAAATTGGAATGAAATTAGCAATGGGTTTGCCTAATGTTGTAAACTTTCAAGTAAAATCATCCAAGTGAAAAGTGTGATTGATGGTCACAATGTAGAGTAGAATATTGACCATCAAAAAGAGTTGATACACATGCACACTAGATGTAGCAGTACTACACAAGTTGACTTCAGATGCCACATTTCTCCACACAGTAACTTCCCACCCAAATCAAAATCCCTGTCAGACAAATCTTTGTATTCTCACCAACGATTGTTTGTTCTCCATTTGGTTCTTTTTGGACACTGAGTACATCAATTAATTTGGTCTGAGCAAGGTGACGTTCATAAGGCTGCAGTGACTTATGTCTGTGAAGGAAGATGACAGCATACCCCTCTGCTAAGAAATGTGTATTTACCAAATTAAGGACAAATAGAAATAACTTTCCAAGAAAAAAAATCATGACTTTGGACTTACAGTACCTACACACTTGCATGTAAAGGTACATGTAGGTTGGAAAATCATGTATAATGGTGCAAGGATTAACATGCCTGATGCTTTGTTTGTGAAAGGGCAAGGACACCAAGGCCGTTTCTCCTTGGTAAAGGTCACCTCTATGAGGAAATTGTACAATTCTATAGGAACATTACAAGGGGCACCGAGGCGATGACCAGTGGGCAACATTGCCTTTGTGAAGTAGGCCTGGATTAAGCTATGAAAAATACTTCACACTTGCAAGGATAATACACTATTGAGGAAATGAAATGATTATATGTTTGAAATGGAATTAACTCTCATTCAATGCAAATATGAATTCTGATTTGCTTCCAACTAGCCTTTCATCAAGTAAGTTTCAAAAAATATTTAGATAAACTTAGTTGTTTAGAGTTCCGTTGTTTATACGTAGATACTTTTCATATTTTTCTTCCCAAAAATATAATTTCCATTTACTTATTTCTTTCTTTAACAATCACTTTCTCTATATTTAATCAAAAGAATAATGGACAGAAATTTTTAAATAAATTGGTTGAAAGGATATATTCTGCTGATGAAGCTCCACGTTTGCCGGAACTAAAGTTATCGATGAAGCGAACAACTCTGCTCTCAAGAGGAACTGCTGTACCTCCAGACTGTTGAGAGAAAGACACAAAAAGACAATGCACTTATCAAGTGATATTTTGGATTGAACAAAATAAAATTGACTAGAGCGGGACTTGAACCTGCACTCTACCAACTGAGCTATCATATTACTAGCCCTATGTTGGCGGTCTCCCTATTTTGTCAATTATCTTTGATTCTTTGTTCGGGGTGCCAGTCAGACTCACGGGTGAGACTTAGTTCTAGAGTAGAAGTAACAACCAGGGAAACGGCACTGTAGCAGTAGACGGATCACCATAACAAAAAAGGCACAAGGGGATGCAAATTTGTGTTTAAAATATCAAGTAATAACCACAACTAAACACCTTTCCTTTGGGTTGAAATTGAACACAGACAAATTGACTAGAGCAGGACTTGAAGTTGAACCTGCGACCTACGGATTAACGTGCCAGTTCCCCGCTCTATTCATTTACTTTGATCAACCCAAAATTATTTGGAATGCCAATTATTTACATCACTAAATTGTGTAAACGGTAAACCGAATCGATCTCATCAGTGGTTTTAAAACCGGTAACATAACCGAGTGTTACCGAGCGGCGCCCGAGTTCCATTTGATAAGGTCAATGGCTCGATGATAAAGGGAACTTGAACAGGAATGGACACAAAATAAAACTTACCGTAACGAGGACAACATTGGTTCCGTTTTTCAAATGACTTTGAGCAAATTCATGCATTTGTAGCTTTTTACTGGCGAACCCAGGCGGTGCTTCATGACTCTCAAAAAATTTCTCCCACTCGTCCTTCTTAGGCTTAGTATTTAGATGATCTTCGGGACATGTGGGGGTTGATTCTTGACAATTTCGATCACCAGGTTCAATTTGAGACATGTTTATATGATGCCAATAACATCATGACATTGCTAATCGTGTAATTAATAACCAGGTCTGATGCTAATACAACTTACTAAATAGTAAATACGACAGTTTAAAACACATTATCAACACAAACTAGGTCGGACAGGAAATAAAACACGGATCTGGAAAAACCATGGGAAAAACACACAATGTAGCGCCCTCTTTTGATGACATAACAAAGACAATTTTACGAGACCACTTGAGCAAAACAAAATAGAAACTCATGTTGCTTTTACTTTGCACAGCAACTTTATTTGTTTCCACAAATCAATTTATTTTTACTTCCTCTTTGTGACCTTTTATAGCATTATGACATTGGTTGAGAGATATGTGAGATATTGTTGTATAAACTAACTGCAATTTCAATTACTAGTTGAAATTAAACATAAAAAAAACCCCAAAACAAGTATAAATAAAGCTTTTAAAATTATTTTTGTTGACATATTTCCATTAGCAAAATATTCCTTTAATTCAAGTTTGCAAATTAAGATAAGTGACATGGTGTGACCAAAAACCAAAATCAAATAAAGGTTGATTAATAAAAAAAGTGTTTTTACAAAACAAAAAATGCACAGCATGGGGGAAAAACTACCTCAACCTATTTAGCATTTCAAGGTGGTTAGAAACATGATTTTCTTTGTGTAATTTGTCTGTATAAATTAAACCTAAGTTAAACAGACACTTGATAATAAATGTAAAAACTATCCCAGCAGAACTGCAATAATACAAAACATTTTTTCCTTAACAAAGATTGATGAAGACATCAGGCAATGCAAGTTTTCAGTTTGAATAATTAAGGATTATTCTAAAGTTTTCTTTAACCAATGTTATGCCTTCAATGTATTCACGCAGTTCAGAGAGCACCATACATTAAATCATCATACATCAGCATACATAGTTATCCAAACTAACAACAAACTTGTTCAAATATAACAAGCATTAATGTGCAAGTATCTGTATTTTTGGCACATCAATATTACCAATGATGAAATAATGAAATCAAGACAGCGTTTAAAACTGATTTCAAGAGATTACAATTGTTCAGTTTGATTAAGTCCCAAGTTGTGATTACTGCAATAACGATTTATGCTCTTTTAGGAAAGATAGACAATTAAAGACAAAATAATGAATGAGGAACTTTACTTTCCGAAAAATAAACCTTTGCAACTTTTAAAGTAACAGTAACATAATTTACCAATGAGGTCGGCTATATTGCTGGCCTGAAATTACACAGAGGCAAGTTTCCCATAGACTTCAAGATTTTTTAAAGAAAGTGCCCTTTGCAAATTGAAAATGGCCTTGCCATCTCAAAGATGAAATTTTAGGCTTGAATTAACGATGTGAACTTTGTAAATCATTACTTTAACATCATCACAAATGTCACAACCAGTAGATGCAGAAATCTTAGCTTACATGTAAATTGAACTCAAGACCAGAAATGTCAATATGATGCTTAATTGCCTTGCAACAGACAATGCTTGTGACCTCCGTCAGACATAGCTCTATTCATAATAAATTAAATATGTTTATTTATGTGATTACATTAAACAATTAAAACACATAATCATTCAAGGGAAAATACACTTTCTGTGAAGTCTCTTTTTTTCACTGAAGTTCATGCAGTTTGCTTTAAACTAATGAAGTGCATTGTGGGATTAATCTTATTATCTACTGATCACACAGCAATTTACTTAAGCATTCCATGGTAGTTTCAAAAACGTTTTAAATGGGGAACAGCACAGCACGATTTGTTATCAAGAATTTCTAAGTCTTTGGTTTTCTAAAAAGAATGAATAGGCAAACAGCCTCTGTTAATGTGTTAACACACCTTATTATATAGACGATGTGACCTCTGTTTACATTCAAACCGCCCTCTGTTGACAAAATTCAAGTTTCCGCCGGGCAAGAAGACGCGTACTCATGGTTACATTGCGTGTCCTTTATAGCTGGCTGGTCAGTACACAAAGGTTTTGCCCGGCGACATGCGCGCGCATCATGTTATGATTTTTGAATGACGTCAGAGGTCACATCGTCTATATTGCATTTCAGAAAATATCATATACTGCATGGTCATCAAATTCGCCGTATTTTTGACCGCGTGAGGGTGTATGTGAGCCGAATTCACGTGATGCAAAATAAGTAAACAAACTGGGGGTTTTCATTGTTGTTATTATTTTGTATTTCGTCATTGATGCACACAAGCAATTAAAATAAGATGAAACTGTTGTTGTGATGCAAGAGAATTCCTGATGAAAGCGCCCTCGTGCGATCAAAAATAAGATCAATTGTTGTCCTTGAAACAAGTATCCATGGAAATACCTCCTGTCTTTCAAATAAGGTAATTAGAGGTTATTTCAGTGTATGAAAGTTATTTACTTCTTCAACTCCTTGCTAAGGTTGTCAGATATTGCATTCAGAAAGTCCATGGTGTTCAAATAGTGCTCTGGTTTGACGCTGAAAAGGAGAAAAACATCACGTTAATGTATAGGGATTAATGGAGAAAGTGAATTTAAGGATATATATAAATGTTCATGTTTAAGTGTTCAGTGAAATTTCTTCCACATTACAGCGTGGTAAATCAACCGTTGAACTTCTTGTTTCTTCGTCATTGTTATTATCATACATGAAATGCGATTTAAACAAGAACAAGTCAAAAACAAATACAACATAAAAATACACTGAAAAGATTCTAATTATTTCAAAAGCATCTCCACCGATAATAAAAGTTGAAATCATAAATAACCACTTACTTCTTGAGTCCATGTATGCAACCAGCAAGATCCTTAGTCATTAACCCAGAGTCAACAGTATCTACACAGACCTTCTCCAATGTGGTACAAAAGTGAGCCAAGTCTGGGTTGTCATCAAGTTTTGCACGATGCTCAAGACCTCTTGTCCAGGCAAAAATACTTGCAATGGGATTGGTACTTGTTTGATTACCCTGAGTAAGAAATGAAAACCAAATCCATTAAAAAACAGATTTACAATAACTCAGCGATTTAACAGTTTTTAAAACTAACATGTAGTTTTAAGAAGCTTGTAACACATCTGTAATACATGTAGATCTGGGGCTCTTGATCTTTTTCAATATTTAAACTTGTACAAAAGAATCTAAATACACACATGCATTTGATAAGATGTTTTAAGTGTCTTGCAATTAAGCACAAAAGCACAACACTAGTCAAATAAGCCACTTCCACCTTGCACATGGGTAACATTCAATTACCTGTTTATACTTGAAGATGTGTGTACGGAATGCAAATAGTTATTTTAAAAGAGTGTTATAAAAATGAGTCATCGGTTTAGATGGTGGGAAGCCATCTTGAATACATTGGAGTGTTGCAGAAACTTGATGTGGGTTACCTTTTGGTGCTCTCTGTAGTGTCTGGTAACTGTTCCATGAGCAGCCTCAGCCTCAATTGTTTTACCATCAGGACAAACTAATACACTTGTCATCAGGCCAAGAGAACCATACCCTATTACCAAAATAAGGTCATACAACAATATAAGCATCAGTTACAGTAAAAATTGCAGAGATACATGTAGTTTTTATCTGAAGATTATTTACAAAGAAGTTAGGAAATAATACATTTCTTGGAGGTACACAACCTATATGGTTAATGTCATTTAGGGTAATAAAGTGGAAGTTACAGGAGTATCATTGTCCAACACTCAGTAAAAGTGAAATAAAGCTCATGATTTACTGAAGCCTACATGCTTACTTCAAGCCTACTACTAGTACTAGCAAAGCTTTAACCCCTCACCTTGAGCTACAACATCAGATTGGACATCACCATCATAGTTCTTACATGCCCACACAAAACCACCAGATGATTTGAGAGCCTGTGCAACCATGTCATCAATAAGACGATGCTCATACCAAACACCAGCATCTTCAAAGGCTTTCTTGTACTTTTCCCTGTTGTACCAAATATACAGCAAGAATTATTAACATAGCCAAAATAATAAATTTGTAATAACTTTAATTTCCTTTACTACAAACAGGTGTGACAAATATTTAGTTTCACTTTCAGGCTTGATGCTTCATGGATGCAATGGAGGCAATCACCTCAATGCCCCTGGTCATTGCTTTGGTGCCCCTTGAAACAATCCAAAAGAAATTTACAATTTCCTCATAGAGTTGCCCTTTACGGAGGAGAAAATGCCTTGGTGCCCTTTGCCCTTTCAAGAACGAAGTATCAGGGCTGCACTTTGTTGAATCAAGACTTACTGGTAGATAGCTTCAAAGATGTCCTTAAAGCGACCGTCGTATTTCTTCAAGATAGTGTTCTTGGTGCTGAGGTAAAGAGGCCACTTTTTCGCCAGTGCGTATTGGAAGCAACTATCAGCAAATCCTTCAATAGACTGTAAACAATTGAAAGAAACCATATAAATATTACACCAATAAAGTTTGAACTGTTTTTTTAGTTTATCATCCCCAAAACTCTAAAGTCGTTCAAGGCAAGATGTTTTCGGTGGGAGACAGATGGAAACAACCTTCAACTTCAGTCTTGAAGAGGACAAGACTTTCCCAGGAGGAAAAAATTATAATTCTGCAATTTTTCAATCCAATGGTATATTTATAAAAAGAAAAATTCAATTTGATGCTTTCTGAGCTCTACACCATTTACAAGGCCATAATAAAACACTGCACCTTCTGCATTCTTCAGTTACCCAAGGTGAATTGTTTCTTCAAATCAAAAGTTATAAAGCATAATATCTTACGATTAAGTTGGTAAAAGATATAATTCAACTTTGTTTTCATTAAATTAAATCAATAAAAATAATAATACCTCATCATTATTGTACATTCCAAGTCCACAGCCCCCAGCAGTAAATTCATAAACAGGGATGACTTGCTTCTCACTGCCATCAGATGGAGTAAACACCATTTCAAACTTCCCAGGTTGGTCTACCACAAAATCAGTAGCACGGTACTATTCCAAGAAGGACAGAATTTTAAAAAGGACATTTTCAGGACACTACATGAACAAGCAGGTTTAAAAGCCCAAATCAGCGATTTTCAAAATGACAATCATATTGAAAACTATTGACAAAATTTACACAAATTCTTGCAGACTAGTGCATGTACAAATGTACATACCTACATCTATGTGCATTGCTAAACTTACTATGTATGTGACTGCAATTATCAGGCAAACAAACACCAATGAAATACATATCATTTCAAACAACAAAACTACAATACTATTATGAGTCATCCATACTACAAAAATATCACAAACTAGCAAAATCTATGTGTATTCATGGTATTTGTTACAAATGGCCATGGCCCCCTAACCTGATCTCCAAATGCATGACGACCAATCACAATAGGAGCTGTCCATCCAGGAACAAGACGAGGTATTGTCTTACACATGATTGGCTCTCGGAACACAGTACCGCCCAATATGTTTCTAATTGTACCATTGGGGCTCTTCCACATTTTCTTCAAATCAAATTCTATAAAAAACCATCACAAAATAACAAATAATGTTAAGGTATACTAAAATAAATTTGGTTCTGTCGATCAGGTTGAAATACAAACTACAAATTGTAATTAGTTACAATCATTTCTGACTTTTGACCAAATAATTTCAGATGCCCAAGATTGTTAGTTGGTTCTTAAGAGGATGTTTCCACCCACCTACAACTCTCTCCTCATCTGGAGTAATGGTTGCACACTTGATTCCAACGTTGTATTTCAAGATCGCATGAGCAGGTTGAAATACAAACTACAAATTGTAATTAGTTACAATCATTTCTGACTTTTGACCAAATAATTTCAGATGCCCAAGATTGTTAGTTGGTTCTTAAGAGGATGTTTCCACCCACCTACAACTCTCTCCTCATCTGGAGTAATGGTTGCACATTTGATTCCAACGTTGTATTTCAAGATCGCATGAGCACAATCAATAGTCACTTGATCATTAGTATTGTCTCGATGAGGCAAACCAAGATCAAAGTATTTTACGTCTAACTTCAGGTATGGAAAGATCAGCTAAATGGGAAAAACAAAACAATACAAGTTAGATTTACTCAGTTAATGCAAAATTTAGTTATACATTTGTTTCCCCTTTAAACAACATATCCACATGTACAGTAGGTGTATAAAAAGTATCAACTATTAGCCTACCAATCAATTGGCATAATTAAGAGCAAGGCTGACTGTTAAAATAGAACAAGATAAAGTGGA